>JAWZYT010004449.1:0-5000 GCA_034508575.1 Petrolisthes manimaculis
GGTTGTGATTGTGAAGGAGGCAAGCATTAGTTAGCACTGTACAGTTGTATGGAGAGGAAAGATGTGTGCTGCCACGTTCTTTGTAAATAGGGACTGATGTGTTTGTTTTGGGCGTGTTGGATAGGACGTGTGGATTGTAACAAGGGTGTGAAGTGATTATTATATTATTACACCTACACATTAATCCCTTGAAGACTGGAATTTAATGCTTGTCAATTAGAAAAAAGAGAGAGAGTGAGAGTGAGAGTGAGTTCCATTAGATCTTACTATTATTATTATTATTATTATTTGTTTACTTTTTTTATTACCGAGGTCAGTCAGTTTGATGGGGCCTAAGATTATTTTTTGTTCCATATTATCGAGGTCATTCTTAGAGCTTTACTAAGTGGTGGCTAAGAAGTGGCACAATCGACAAATAATAAAACCGATGTAGAGAAGAATGTAGACCTCCTCTCACTGCACGAAACATTATGACACTATAGACGAAAACTTTCACCATTCTTATCATAGACACGGAAGGTTCTGTGTTTCCTGGATTAGTGTATATATATATATGTTTCTATTTGACTTAGTTATGGGGTAAATATTAAAGTTTTTATTTATAAGTAGAAAGGTTATTGAATTCTATAAATTTCAGTATGTCTGGAGAGTAACAGTTAAGTTATTAATAATACTGAGGTGATTTTTGTTTCCGAGGATAGTTTGTAGAAATTAGGACTTTACTTTTACATTTGCCTCCTTCTGTACCTTCGAGGAATGACCTTGAACTGGACAAACATTCTGTACCGGTCACACTTTACCCGCCAAATCCTCGACTTCCTTGATGGCCAGGCTGCGTGCGTCTTGTTCGTTCAGCAGAGCATATGTAAAATGAACCAACAACAATCATTAATGTACCGGTTGTATGCTCATTGATTCAAGGGGAAGGTGTAGCTGATTGTATGTATGACTCTTGAGGTTTGGTTTGTACAGGACTTTTGCCGCCTAGCGTGTGTGTGGATTAGAAAAAATATAAGCAGATCGCGCGAGCTGGGTAAATGAGAGAGAGAGAGAGAGAGAGAGAGAGAGAGAGAGAGAGAGAGAGAGAGAGAGAGAGAGAGAGAGCAGCTGTCATAGTAGTGTATAACAATAACCCACACACACTCTCTCTCTCTCTCTCTCTCTCTCTCTCTCTCTCTCTCTCTCTCTCTCTCTCCACGTGATTTCCCATTGGCACTTTTCCCGTACACTGCCATCTACTCCCCTACCCTACCCTACCCACCTACTCTACCTCCCCACCCACATCCATCAACACACACACTCCTTTCCCTTTCCCTCCCTTATTCTCAGGCACTGGTGGTCCCTCCTTCCCCCCCCCTCCCCCCAACCAACACCACAGCCAGGAAACACAGAAAACGGACATTGTGTGAGTGCATGATCTTTGGGGTAACTCTCTCTCTCTCTCTCTCTCTCTCTCTCTCTCTCTCTCTCTCTCTCTCTCTCTCTCTCTCTCTCTCTCTCTCTCTCTCTCTCTGCCAGTATTATCATTATTTTTTGCTTACGTTCCAGGACTAATTCGTAGATCCGTTTTATTTTTTTATTTTTTTTCATATGGGTATTATTTTTATTATTGTTATTTAGAGAATGTAGGATGTGGGAGTAAAAGTGTATTTTTCTCACCAAGTTATATATAATTTTATAGTAACGACATTAAAATATAATCAGTTTTATAATAGCATACACTAATGAATTAATGCGTGTTAAATTAAAGATTCACTGAAATTACACACATATGTCTGTTGTTTGTCTGGCTGGCTGGGTGGCTGTTTGTATGTGTGTATATATTTATGCAAGGTCCCTAGAACCTGGCATGTGTTTTGTGTTCTGTAAGCTTAAGGGGGAAGTTTGTGTTGGTAAATCTGGAGCAACTGAATCCTCCAAACTATTCCACGCAACAGAACACCATTATTTTTGTTCATCTGGTCCTGTTTCCTGGCATACTTTGGAGATATCAAGACACTCCAATGTACCAAAAAAAGAATTACCACCTAAAGGGGATTATTCTCGTTTGTACGGTACATTGGAGCGCCTTGATTCCTACAAAATATACCAGGAAACAACAGCACCAGATTAACAAAAACTTATATCCTGTTGCTTGGAATAGTTTGAAGGAATTTGTTGCCTCCAAATTCACCTAACACTGTAATTCCCCCTCATAGCAAATGTTACGTCGGCAGCTGGAACTCCATTTATGTATTTTGCGGTTGAATGTGTCTTTGTATAAATGAAAGTATGTCTACATGTATGTCTGTAATTGCACATGTATGTATGTACGTATGCTTATGTAGGCACGTATGTGTGTAAATATGCATGTATGCATGAGTCATTGCATATATGCATGTGTTTCTGCATGTAAAGGGTTTCATTGTTTGTATGCATGTATGTATGTATGTATGTGTACGTATGTTTAGTACATTTTTTGGCAAAATATGAATTGCAACAAATCTAGATGGAACATAAACAACCAGTGTATAAACATCCACAACTATTTGTAGTGACCATAAGCATGTAATACAAAAGGGAATGTACATAATAATTATTACATCTGTATTACATAGTTATAATCCCAACAAACAACTATGGACATAAATATACTTAACATTCCATCAAAAGTTGTGTGTCGCCATTTATATTTTGCCAACTGTACATTATGTGTAGGGTATGCGTATATGTATGTATGTTTAGGGGGAGGGGAGGGAGGGGGTCGTGGAGAAGGTAGGGGGTTGGGGAGGGGTCGTGGAGGCAGGAGCACCACCTTATTACCCGTGTCTGTTAAAGCTGATGTATTGTTATTGACCCCGCGGAGCCTGTCTGTGTGTGTGTGAGAGAGAGAGAGAGGAGAGAGAGAGAGAGAGAGAGAGAGAGAGAGGAGAGAGAGAGAGAGAGGTGATGCAGGGGAAGGGAAAAGGATAGTAAAGGAGAGGAGATAAAGTAGTTGAGGAGGAGGGAGGAACAGAGAAGAAAGGAATGGAAGTAGGGAAGGATAAATGAAAGAAGGAAGAGAAAAGATGAGAGGGAAGGAGAAGAGGAATTGAGAAATTATATAAGGAACAAAAAGGAGAGAGAGAGAGAGAGAGAGAGAGAGAGAGAGAGAGAGAGAGAGAGAGAGAAGAGAGAGAGAGAGAAGAGAGAGAGAGAGAGAGAGAGACTTAACTAACTAACTCATCCCGGGGCAAGATATTAAAAAGTAATTATATAGATGAACACCCCAGTGGATTGATGATGGGACCTCCTCATAAAGTTGTTAACCATGCCTATAAATAGAGAGAGAGAGAGAGAGAGAGAGAAGAGAGAGAGAGAGAGAGAGAGAGAGAGAGAGGAGAGAGAGAGAGAGAGAGAGAGAGGAAAAACGAAAATGAATAAGAGACCAGTTGAGGGAGCATTATGGTCAAGAGAGAGAGAGAGAGTCAAAGTCAAGTCAAAATTGTTTATTCCATGAATCATGGTTATTCTTTGAGCATACATATTATAAAATACATAGAGAGAGAGAGAGAGAGAAGAGAGGACACATAATCAAATAACAGTGAAGGTGGTACGTAGTGTGTGTGTGTGTGTGTGTGTTAGTATAGTTTTGTTTTTTGTTTTGTTTTATACACAAATGTATAAATGTAAAGACAGAGAAGTGAAGCAACGAAACACGTATAATACATACATACATACATACATATACATATACAGTATACATTGCGTGAATCAACAGTTCTCAAGAAGGGGTTAGGGTTAATTAATACATACATAACCATGCACCCTTCGACACACACCCATGACCTGACCCAACTTGGCTTTTTTTCCCTGGTGCCAGCTGCATGTGTGACCTTTGACCTGCATAACACCACGGCACTCCATGCATCCTATTCCCCTCCTCCCTCCCCCTCTTCATGACCTTTACAAGTCCTTGCTACCGGGGGAGGGGCTGATGGGGAAGGGGTGGGAAGCCAAAGGAAAGGAGAGGGATTTTTGATGGGATAGATAGGTGGATGGAGGGGTAGCCCTAGATGGAAGGACTGGACTGGGTGGACAAAGAGGAAATGGGGGGAGGGGGGGATTAGTAGGGATGAGAGAAGGGATGGAAAGGGAAGGTAAAGAGAATCAGAAGGGATGGAGAAGGGATAAAACGGATGAAAAGAAATTGAAAGGGAAGGCAAAAAATATAATTAGGAGATTTTAGAAGGTAGTGGAATAGTTTTGAGGAAGGGAAGGAGGAGGGAGGGTAGAGGATCAGATGGAAAGGGGGAAGGAGAGAAGCCATGGATGCACATTAAGGAAGGAGGAAGAGAGGGAGTTTGGAAAGGGAGTAGAGAAGAGAGAAATGTAAGGAGAAATAAAAAAACAAAAACAAAATATCTAAAAATGATACAGTATTGGCAAGACAGGAAGGAAGAAAGGAGGGAGGGAGAGAGAGAGAGAGAGAGAGGATGGATAAGTGACTAACGGAGGGAAAAAGACAGAGAATAAAAGAATGAACTGCAGTAAAAAGAAAAAAAACCAGTATAAAGTTAAAGAGAGATGGAGGGAGGAGTTGGTAAAGAAAAGGAAAGGAGCAAGAATTGGTTTAATTAACTTTTGAACATGGCAGTATTTACGTGTGACTAAAATTTTGGGTGTGTCGTTACTCCTACAGAGAATTAAGACGTTGATGACAATAGCTTAGGGAGAAATTCGGTTTTGGTAAATTTGGAGCAACTGAATCCTCCAAACTATTCAAAGCAACAGACCACCATTATTTTTGCTCTCCTGGTCCTGTTTCCTGGCATACTTTGGAGGAAACAAAAGCGAATTACGTCACGAGAGAAGTATATAACCTAGTTTCGAGTCATCGTTTAGTGCTGGTGTACTGTTTACTAACTGTGTAGGTGTGTGGTTGGTTGTGTGTTCAGGTGTGTGGTTGGTTGTGTGTTCAGGTGTGTGGTTGGCTGTATATTCTGGTGTGTGGTTGGTTGTGTGTTCAGGTGTGTGGTTGT
>JAWZYT010004449.1:7500-89963 GCA_034508575.1 Petrolisthes manimaculis
AAACAGTAGTTTGTTATTTTGCAACCTGGATAATAATGTTATTCTATATGGGAAATGTTTTTGTTTGATTGTGTGTTTGTGTGAATATGTTTGAATGTTTGAGTATGTTTGATTGTGTGTTTGTTTATGATTGTTTGAATATGTTTGTTAGTTTGATTGATGTTAGTTATCTTTCAAGAAGTGCTGCGTGAGGCGGATTGAAGACTTCATTTTTTTTATCATTTTTTGTTTTCGTATAGAATGCCCGGGAAACCTAATCTGGTCTATTCTAGATATTTATATATATTAATTCACGAGTACAATATATTTATGAGTCAAGATGGTTAGTTGCCTCGCTAAGGAATCGTACCCTTCGTCATAGAGGTGTGACGTGCATATGGTATTTATAGCAAGGATTATTTATGTTCATTTGTTACACAATTTTGATATACACTGAGTTTTTTTCTTTTCACACTCACATCACTCACTCACATCACTCACTCACTCACTCACTCACTCACTCACTCACTCGCACGCACGCACGCACGCACGCACGCACACACACACACACACACACAGACAGACAGAGAAAGGGGACCTATAGTGAAGATCATGTCTACTGTTTTTAAAGGTTTTGGATATTTTAGCTGTACCGGTACAGTTTTCACCTCTGTCTTCCTTTCCAATGACAGAGGTGCATGGATGGTTCCCAAGGCTATTCGTCGTACCCTAACCGTACCGTCATTGTGTGTGTGTGTGTGTGTGTGTGTGTGTGTGTGTGTGTGTGTGTGTGTGTGTGTGTGTGTGTGTGTGTGTTCTTACCTATTTGTATCTTTATAGGATTGAGTCAAGCTCGCAATGTCCCGTATTTTAAAACACAATTATCATATTTTTCTTTAAAGTTATGTATGTATGTTTGTGTGAGAGTGTGTGTGTGTGTTGCGAAAAACGTACCGGTAGTAAGAAAGAAAACAAGAGAGTGTAGGCTATACAGACTTTTATTTTTTATTAAGAGAAGACCCTATAAGACCCTATAGTTGGTGAGTCACTCTGGAAAAAGAATGTACAGTTGCCCACACATGAAGCTGGTACGGTACGCCTCGCTACTTGTGTGAAATAGCTACAACAAGAAGAAAAGTAAACAAAAGTTATATATAATTTGTTGACAAGCAGACAGTAATAATATTTTACTGTCTGCCTGTCAACAAACTACATCTTTTTCACTCTCATGGCAAGATTATGAACTTAGATATAATAGTGATGTTTAGGATGACAGGGCAATTTCTGGAACGTAGGAAAGAGAGAGAGAGAGAGAGAGAGAGAGAGAGAGAGAGAGAGAGAGAGAGAGAGAGAGAGAGAGAGAGAGAGAGAGAGAGAGAGAGAGAGAGAGAGAGAGAATAGCTGGAAGGGGGGAAGAGTTGAGTCCGTGGAATAGATAATTGATCTTGAGGGAATTTCGGAGTTAGGTCAGCAGGCACATCCATGCAGCTTCTCTATAATTATACTCTGTTCTGGTGTTTGGTTGTCCTTTATGTTTGTGCTGGAGTACATATTATTAATCCTAAAATGTATGTGTATGTGTTTATTTTTAAGGAGAATTTTTCCAGCAGTATTAATAGATAGATATTTTCGCTCATTTACGATCATTTGTAAGTAAGTCGCCTTGATATATATATTTGAGGAATGTCAGTTGTCAGTTCACCTCATACTGATCCTCGGTGATAAACTGAACGAAATCCAAGAATTCACCCGTTTGAGCCCGCTACTTCAGAAGGCCGACGTAACACTACCCTACCTACCCTGCAATCAACAACATCCAGAATTCGCTCTCTCTGACCTCACTCGCTCTCACGTCAGATGTATGTACACCCGAGCTCGTAAATTCGCGACCACGTACATACCTACTTAGATGTTTATGCCATTTGAGATGGTAACATTTATTTGGGAAGGAATCATGTGTTGGTGGAACATAGTAGAGTGACGTGATACCATCTTTCACCTACAACAATGACACCTTCCCCACACAGTGTTACCAGCTCAGATGACATAAACATTAGGGGACGGGGTCGCGAATTTACGACCTCGAGTGTACTAATAAAATCGTCAGTATATAGCCATTCATTCACCCTATACCACTTCCACTTGGCCTTAACTAAATATAAGGTAATGTACGCAGATTACTGGCGTAGACTAATTGCGTTATGAGGGGAACTTCCAATTATATTTTGTTAAGGTTAAATACTTTGAGATCGCCAAAGCATTCACGTGCGACGGTACTTTCTGGAACACTGACTGAAGTATGTGACTGACAACACCGTGGACCTTTCTTCTGTGAAATTTCATACACCTTTTTCGACGCCAGTTTAACTTGAAGGGGTTTAATGTTATCTATTTTTTAAAGTATTTGCTTTTTACATTTGACTCTTTTATTGTATGTTATTTGCTGAATTGAGATCTCCAAGGGTTCCTACTGTTTTTTAGAGGGAAAATAAAAAACAAAACGAAAACAGTGTCAAGTATAGTTTGTGCCTGTGTCAGTATCCGCTTATATCGATTTTGTTGTACCAGGATGTGGGACCAAGTTGTCGGCGAAGTAAGTGGAGACTCATAATTTCCTTAAAACTGTGACACAAAACGCACTCACTACCTTTTTCGTCGTCGTAACACGTTGAATTGGCTGTTGTTTTTGCTATTGTTGTTGTTGTTGTTGTCTTTGAGCACAGTTTGGAGGAGTCAGTAGTATTCCCGGCCCACCAGTTCACCGACAGTGTTTTAAGGGAGTGTATAATTTATAATGCCTCTGTGGCCCGGAGGCGTTGGTAACATTTGTGGTAATGATGATGATGACTGGTGGTGGATCGTAGTTGTTTGTTTGTTGGTTTGTTTGTTTGTGTGTGTGTGTTGTTTGCTTTCTGCTGGGGATCTGTGTCTGTCTGTCTGTTTGGTTCTTGTTTGTAGTGGCTTGCTGGGGTTTGTTTATTTTTGTTGTCTGTTTCTGTCTAGTTTGTGTTGTCTGTTTTCTGCTGGGGACTGTGTGTGTGTGTGTGTTTGTCTGTCTGTCTCTAGTTTGTGTTGTCTGCTTCCTGTTGGGGACTGTGTGTGTGTGTGTGTGTGTGTGTGTGTCTATATCTATCTGTATGTCTGTCTATCTATCTGTCTGTCTGTCTCTGTCTCTTCCTTTCCACTCGCTACATGACTGGAGGCACCACAGTCGGTATTCATCAAGGTCTTATAGTGTCGTTGAGTGAAGGAGGTGGAGGAATCATGATGGTAAATTGGAGGGCTGCTTCCAAAACTATGTCAAAAAAAAAAAAAACCCGCCCACATTTGTAACATTGAGGTACGTAGTTTGTTTCGTGGCAGAGTTTGGAGGAGTCAGTAGCATATCAATCATTTTTCCAACAGCACAATCTCCCCTTAAGTCAATTTCTATAATAATGGACCGAGGTTTTTCATTTTAAAGTTGTTCAGCATTAGTACCAAGATGTTATCCGTCACCCGTTGAATAGAAAATATGAAATATACTCGTTAACCATTTGGCATTAAGGGTGTTTGTTTACCTTCCATGATAAGTATTAAGGATATTATAGCAACTTCTCGCTAGGTCCAGTAAGGGTGTATAGTAAAGGACGTACCGTATGTATGTATGTATGTATATGTGATAGGACTCGTAAAACAGTACATATTATATAGGAAACAACATAGCAAAGCTGGATCATGTGTTATCTAATCTGTATAATAATTGTATGTGTTGTCATTCTTGTTTGGGTAATCGTTAAGATAAGTTTGTAAAGTATATAAGTAAAATGGCATCCATGGTGTTCCACTAATTCCTCCACTTTATTGCAGCTGTCATGTTGAGCTCGAAGAAACTTGTTGTGTAACTTGTGTTGTTTATATTGAAAGCGTTCGTATGGCTTCAAAATGTGCAATTGACAAGTTTATATAGCGGTGAAGATTTAGTAAAGGAATGTGCTCCCCCCCCCCCCCACACACACCCTCATTGCAATATTTACATGTATATTATAATATTAGTAACTATCCATCTTTGTATCCATCACCTGTTAACCCAGTAGTTTCACCCTTTATCCCGAATCCCCCACCTCTCTCTCTCTCTCTCTCTCTCTCTCTCTCTCTCTCTCTCTCTCTCTCTCTCCTTCCCAGTCAGTCCTTGACCTCGCCTGATCGATGCGGGGGTGGAGGAGGGGAGGGGAGGAGCACAGTGGAGGAAACGAGTGGGGAGGGGACGGGACGGGAAGGGAGGAGGAACTTTTAGTGGAGCAAGAGGAAACGGGAGGAAGGATGGAAGTGGAAGGAGGCGAGAGGAAGGGAGGGAGGGAACATGGAGTGTAAAGATGGATGTAAAGGATAAGTTTAGGCTGACGGGGAGAGAGAGAGAGAGAGAGAGAGAGAGAGAGAGAGAGAGAGAGAGAGAGAGAGAGAGAGAGAGAGCGTATAAAAGGATAGAAAATGAGATTGTGTGAGAAGAAAACTTGATAAAGGGTGGAGAATCTGAAATGGAGCGAGTGAGCGAAAGGGGAAAAGGAATAGATGGGCAAAAATATAGACAGGGAAGGATGGAGAATAATAAACGATAGATACAGAAAAGAAGGAAAGGGGAACTGATTAGGAAGATTGTGTTATGGGCAGGGATGGATGGAGAACAATAATAAAAAAAAAATTGTAGCTAGAGGTCAATGTAATCACACACATGACTTAGTTTGTGAAGTGTTTGTTTACCATTCACAAAAATTATGGCTCTTGAGGATATTCTAGATACGTTTAAGCTTGTATTGTGTATGACTGGTCGTGGAGTATACGAACGGAGAGAAGGAAGTAGGAGAGAAAAAGTACAGTACAGTATAGTAGTAGAAAAAGAACAAGAGAAGCAAACGAACACACTGGATGGAGGGAAACAGAGATAAAAGAAGTAAAGAAGTTGACCAAATGAAACTCAGGGTTAGGGACATGACCAACCATAAGGGAACACGATATTATTAAAAGAGGTGAAACTAGAGACTCAGATAATTTACCAGGGAAGGAAAGGATGTGAATATTTGTGTTATTAAATTAATTATCATAACTATGGTAAAGACATATTGAAAAATACTACCGGTATTAAATTTGTTGGCTTCATTAATTTGTTGTTGCATATTGTGTATGTAAAATAAATTAATGGCATTCAGTTTTTTGTCTAACTTGGTGAACAGGCAGGCATATGTTGTAGCAATTTTTGTGGACGTAAGAGTGTCGTATATAACAAGAAAATTGATGAAAGGTCAAGGTGAAAATATAACGAGATAGAGTACGAAAAAATTGAGTTGAGTAGGAAAGGTAGCCAAGATAATAGTACTGTACAGTATAGTGTGAAAGTTGACGGTTTCCTTTGAGGCTGAATGGGAAGGGGAAATTGGGAGTAGAATGATAGAGAGATGTGAAAGCATGCACTCGTGACTGATGGGGATTGAAAGGTGTCAGGGAGTGAGTGAGATAGTGAGAGAGGAAGGGAGGGAGAGAGAGAGAAGTGACGCGACATCCAATGAACAGGTAATTGGTGCTGTCAGGTAGGGAGTGAGGATGCCAGTTCTCACATTCCTCCTTATCTAATGTACTTTACCTCTCCACCTGTAATAGCTTCCTTATCTGGACCCACCTAACCTCATCCATGATCTTCTCCATCTCACTACCCTGCCTAGCATATTGAGTTCCTACTGTAGCATATCGGTTAAACAGAATTGCCTATCTTCCTAGCCACCTACCTACTTACATACCTATAAATACCTACGGTACCTACACACCTACCAACCTACAGTACCTACACACCTACCAACCTACAGTACCTACACCTGCCCACCTACCCACCTACCAACCAACCTACTGTACAATACTGATTCTCCTGATGTATGGTACTTACCAATCACCTAGACTACTTATCTACGAACGTGTACTTCATCTTGTCTAGCCTATCCATGTATCCTACCTCACCAACTAGCCTACCTATCTATGAATTTATCCACCTTACCATCTACTTTTCCACTTAGCCTAACCCACTTGCTTTTGTAGTTATTCACCAAGCCGCTAGCCTAACCTATCTGTCTCCACCTAGCCTACCTACTGTTGTACTTCACCTAGCCTATCCTACCAACAGTTCCACTTGGGCCTTCAGTAGCTGGGTCGGTAGTACTGTACAGTCTGGTGAATGAAATATCCCCTTTTATCCATTTGTTTTTCAATGATTGTATCAGTCACTTCACATATTATATAACTGATGGACAAATGGTCATAATTAAAGCTTACTTACAGAGAGAGAGAGAGAGAAATATTTTTGTTGTTGATATGCAAATTTCATGTAATCATATATATATTTATTACCTTCACTGAGGAGGCTTGTTTGTTTGTTTGTAAGTAGGAAGATTCTTACGATAGTTGTTTTTACCATTGTTGGCCGTCGTGCCTGACAACAAAGGATTACATTTTAAGAGAGATAGAAATGAAACTGGATACAGGCCTTTTAAGAATATACATTTTATAATTCATTGTTCAGAAGTGGGTAAAATATGAGTGGCACTGACCATAGGCATACACAACCTTAGTGGAAGCTCGTTTGTTTTTTTATGACAGTTTACAGTACTGTACTCTACATAACTGATTGCTTACTACTGTATACAGTACTCACCCATTGTCTTCTTGACACTAATCCACTTTCTTCTTTTGCATTACAGCATGAGGTGGTATCACTATCAGAAAAGGTTGTGTTGAAGGCGGAGGACGTGATAGGATGGATGAGAGCAGCTGTGGGTGTAAAATGGGACACAGGGTTGCTGGGAGTGTATGGGCCACCCTCTCAGGACCCAGCCAACGATGCCCACTATACGCCGCCCATCTCAGGTGCCCTCGACATAGGCGAGGTCATGAGAGAGAAAAAGTTGATAGGTGGGTCATGCTCACAAATATCAGTTTAGCAATTCATTTACAAACAACATCATAAGTTTCTGATGTACTGTATATAAAAAATTATTAGTGTAATGAGAACTTAAGGTGATGATTTCAGCCTTAAAAATCATCACTCCAAAATTTCACCGAAAATCATCAGAAAATTACCATTACAGTACATTGTTAATTTCACAAAATAGAAAGGCAAAAATATTTCACCATTGGTTTTGTTGATGTGAGTAAATAGATAATTAGTAGGTCAAGAAAACATTGTTGATTATGGAAAATAATAATAAATGTGTGGATATTTTGACATACTGTACTTTGTAATAAGTAGAATAAGTTAAATTTATAGGCATGAAAGAACACTGATAGATCTGGAACACCCTGTTAGGTCCCTGTAGCATAAGGGAGAAGGAGATAGAGGGGAGGGAGAACAAGTAAGAAGGATACACAGTACTGTACTGTACAAGAAAAAGAAGTACAGTTGAAAGATAATTGGGTTGAGAGTGTGTTCCTAAAATATAAGAAGCTACTGTACTGTACTTAAGATTAATTTCAGTATCAGAAATAAGCTTAATATTCTCAAGAAATAATCATAAGCAATATTTTGTGTGTGTACTGTAAGCATATATAGTCCAGGTATACTGTACTGCACCTAGTTAAAAAATACCTTTTATTACTGAGGTGTGTTCATTCATACTTGCTGCATGTATTTATTGAAAATTATCAAACACAGGTGACGTAGTGGAGCCCAATAGTTTACACATCATCATCCTGGCATTTGACAAGTACTGCCGCATCAGAGGTCTACTCAAGCGACTGGAAGGTGTTGAAGAGGAATATATGCGGAGTAGAATTGTGGTGGCGTTAGGTGGCTTTGTGGTGCCCTCCCGCCGCACTCGGATGTTGTTTTGTCGAGATGTATTTGACTACCCAGAGCTTGAGGGACATGATCTGCTCTGTAATCATCTCTGTGAGTGTTAGTGAGATCCTGGTTTTTGTATGAGTGATTGTTTTGCATGTGGTGGCTAAAGTTGTCTCATTAGAATGACTGTTAAAGCTGCTTGGGATGAATGCACAGCTTTAAACTTAGTATATAACCCTCTTCCATAACTTTCCTTATGAATGACTGAGATTACTGTGTGTAAATTTTGTTACAAGTGATTGAAATGGATGTTAAAAAATAACTTTGTATATGAAGACAAAACAGCACATTATGGTATAGTATACATATAGTATAGAACTAACATTGCAAACAAAATAGACAATACCAAGAAAAACATGAAGTGGCGAGTGGCAAGATTGGAACTCACTTCCCTCTTGGTGGGAGTAGACATCATAATTATGATGTACAGTACTGTAAAAGTGTTTAAAAGACTGATGGCAAGTAACATATTGCAGTTCAGAAAGCTAACTCATAGCAGTTTCTTCCACTTGGAAGTGTTGTTACACTTTAGTATATACTGTAATGCCCAAGTGATATGATTATATTAAAAGAAACAATTTTGAGTTGGAAAAATTCATATTGTGACTCAGTTGCCCACATCATAAAGTGGATATGTTTGCTCCCTGGTCTTACACATCCAATTTTTGCATTCATTAGTAATGCATTTCTTGGTAATGTCTATTGCTTGAATGTCCCTAACATTACACTCTGCAGCACTAACTTAGACTTACACTTGCTTAATATTTTACTGGAATCATGGTTATCATAATGTCTTTTGATTTGTTCAAAGTTTGTCAAAGATGAATGCTATGTACAGTAGATATTGTCTCAGTGACACTGGAGACAAATATATATTAAATATTCTGTGGACTACTTTCACTTGCTTTGAAAATAATGATAGAGATTATGATGCTATGCCATGAGCACCAAATTGAAAGCATATGCCCTCAGGACTGGCAACGACAATAATAATTTTGTAAGGAAATATATAAGTATACTGTACTGTCCTGATATACCAAAAACAGAAAACTAACATTTAAAAGCAATGTATTGTCCAAAGTAGTTATAATATTTTGGCCCGGGAATGACAAAAAGCTGACCCAGGGATAATATATATGGCTTCCCACAAAGCATTTTCCTCCTCCCCACCCTGCTCTTTCGTCTCCTCTCTCACTCTCCCTACCCCACCTGCCAGTCTCCCATACACCTGCTTCTAACACCATGTACTGTATATTACTCCCTTACCCTGATTTTCATTCATTACTTTAATAGGGCCCAAGCTTGGCTAGAACGTTAATTACTTTAGACAATGCAATAATTCGCTTTCTAGTTAAAGACAAGCTAGTTTCTTCACCAGTAAATACTTGTACAGGTATATGTTTGTTGTTTTTTCTTGTCATTCAGCTACATTCACAGGATTGTGAATATCAGATCCATACAAGTGTTCTGTGGCCTGAATAGAAACTTTCTCACCTCCAATCTTAGTTGAATCCTTTAAGTCAAAGGGTATGCCTGGTACAGTTGTTGTTTATGTTCTCCCAGGGACAGTCATGGTCAGTAGTCTCTAGTCACAGTCAGTTATTGCTAGATGTAAATTGAAATGCCAGAAATGTGTACATTCTGTGATAAAGTAAAACATGGGCTTAAAAATGTAGTGCTGGTGAATAATGTACGGGACCATACATTAGCATACAGTATTAACACACTACTATACTCTACTACCATATTTCAAGGATGAATGCATGTGCATAGTGTCTGTATGCTTGTTTGTGTGAATATTGTATACTTGTCCGATGGCAGAGGTGACTAATATACAAGTGAGAATTGTTGAGTAGGAAGAAAAGGAACTTGGTATATTGGCCACAATTGTTTCTAGAGAAAGATTCCTTTGACTTCATATACTTAACCCTGGTACATTAATGTTGTGGTAAAAGTTTTGATACAGTGAAATAATGTATCTTGTGGAAAAGTAAGTTAATTTATTATTATTAATATAAAATTCATATCAAATCCAATATTTTCTGTCTAGTAACACAACAGTACTATTTAAGTAAGGTTCTTATTCTTCCTGTTTGATAAAATCTCATTATGTAAGCAAGGTGTTTCTATTTTCATAATACGTACAAGAATTGAGATCTGGTGTGTGTGTAAGGAGGCCCAATGCTTGCATCAAGGAGGTGCTGTAAATCATTCGCAATGCCGCAGTTACTTGGCTTTGAACACTTGTTTTTAATTGGTGTATGAAAGATTGAAACCTTTCCATGAGCCTTGTCTGAAACCTCCTATGTCATTGTTAGCTTAGACCTTTGATAATTAGGAATATGTTTTGCTGTGTGTACCAAAGAAAACTGAAACTCTATCATACAATGTCTCCTCCTGCAGATGGGATGGCCACGACAGAAGGACCGCCACTGGTCTCTGTCTCTACACCCCTCCCTATTTGCGATAAATGTAGGAACCCTTATGTGGCCCTGCTTTGCAACCACCTCATATCGTATTGTCTTTGCATGATCTGATCTGATCTTGTAATCAATTATTCTGCTCTTAGGGAAATTATTTCAGTGTTCACTTGCAATATGAATTATATAGGAAATGTAGGACTAGGAACATGGAAACACTTTATTTGTGTGATATTTTGTAAAAATGACTGGCTCATTAAATTTTGTGTGAGTATCCTCCACACTGATGCTATTTCCTAACATAAATTTACCCCTCTCAGTATTACTAACACACCTCTTTTCCTTTTTCTCTGCTTACGGACCCCAATCCTCCTCTCGTATTCCCTTTTACTCCAAATATGCCAATCAAACCCAACTCCCACCCTCCCAATGTCCCCAAACACTCCTTTTCTCCCACCCTTTTTCCCTAATACACCCCGCTTCTCCCCCTCCAGCCCCCAAACTTCAGGGTCGACCAAGGAAAAAACGGAAGAAGCCAACGGACTCGGAATCAGAGTCATCAGAGGCCTCAGAGGACACCCGGCCGCGGCTAAAAGGCAAGCCAGGGCTAACTGCCAAACCGAACGGCATCAGAGCGTTAGACCGCAAAGGTTCCTCTCGTCCTCATCATCTTGCTGCTCCAACCAACCCGAACCCTACTCCCCCACCTCCTCCCCAAATCAAGAACGACTTCTCTACGCCTGCACTTAATCGGCTATTTGAGGTGGACTTTATGTCCAAATTGCACAAGTTTATGAAGGAGCGGAACTCTCCCATCACCCGACTCCCTCACATAGGATACAAACAGTGTAAGTAGGAATCTGTGTAAGTATACTATACTTGAATTACAAATACTGTAGAGTACTTTACTGTAATTAAATAGATAATTAAGTTCCTTGTCTGACCTGACAGCTTTCCCAATAATATTGTGTTTAGCAAGCAAGATGTTATACAGTGTTCCTTATCTGAACAGTATAACTTTAGTTTGAAGGTGGCACTTCATTATCCCCTCCCCACCACAAAAAATAATTATGAGCTATAACATAAGTTGAGAAATAATTTAACTGACAACCTTGCAGTAAACGTGTACGAGTTCTTCACGAGGGTGCAGCAGCTGGGAGGGTTTGAGGCGGTGAATGAGAAAAAGGTGTGGAAGCAGTTGTATGAAGAGATGAGTGGCAACAATCAGACTGGCGCCCCACAACAACACAGCGCCAACTCTTATGCCAGCATGATGAAACGCCACTATGAAAGGTTAGGCTAGATTTAATTATAATTGCAAAAAGCAATCCATATTTCATAGTAGCCCACTCAAGGGTGAAGAGGGCCTAAGGCTGGCTACCATGGTCAGGTCATTTCAGAGGAAGGAGGCCAATCTATTCCCAGTGGTGGCATTACATGGGAAAAACTTCTTGGGGGACCTCACAGTACCTTGAACCCAGGCAAGATTGCCAGGCACAAGATTCTACTTGGGCGCTCTAGCCCACTTGACCACCATATTAATTATTATTATGTTAGTTCAAGCATATCATCTACATTTTAGTCCTTTTATATGAATAAAATGGAATGCAGTACTGTACAGTGTACTGTAGTATCAAAGCTGTAGATAAAATGAATTAATTTTGGTAATGTCTTAAATATGAAAATGTGTTAATTCATTATTGAATGGTTCAGGATCATAATTAACAGTAATTGCTCTGATACAACCCATCTACTCCCAGATGAGACCAAAATGAGCTTTATCAGATATATAATTTAGTTGTGATGATATGATCATTGATGATGAAAACAGGCTGAATATACTCTTGAACACTTTTCAAGGTACTGTATTATAAAGACTCAAAACATATGGTGTATCCTGTGCATTTGACATGAACCACATGACTTTGCCCTATGCATAACTGTTCCTTCCATCGTGCAAATAATTCTGTATCATTTCAAAATATAATCATGCCACAACACATTACGTCAACTCAACCCCCCCAATTATTATTAAGAGATGCTGCAAAATTGTTCATTTGTTCTTTATTACCAAGATATTTACTAGGATGGAAGGAAAGTATCGGTGGATATTTTTATTGTGGCTGTATTGTACAGTACAGTAGTCATATTCCTTTACCAGTAACACACACAACAACTCAGTGTAATGCATACATGAAAGACTAATTACTCATCCTTTTCCAGGTTGCTATTGCCATATGAGAAGTTCTTACTACAGGAGCAGAAGAAGATGTTGGGTATCGGGTCACCCCCCAAGTCCAGTAAGATGAAGTCCGAGCCTGGTGAACCCTCCGTATCAATCCTTCAGGTCAGTCTTGCCAAATTTCAGAGTCCAGCAACAACTCTACCAAATTCTTTCTTTCTAGTAACCATTATCACAATCTCTTATATTTAATCATTTTAAATGAGCCGATGAAACATAGAAAAGAACAACTTAATAATCAATTTTATTTAACGTTGATACTTTTGAAGACAATATTGGAAGGTTTAGATCACTTTGGTTAGATAGACTACTGATAGACATAATCCAGTCCAGATGTTCATAATTACAGCTCCACAAGTTAAATAATGCTTTTAACTCCAACACTGTTGGGCTGTATCCAAGCCAGCCTATAAATTTCTATTCATGTTAAATGCAGCTTGTGCTGTTTATCATCAAGGTTTGAATAACTTTTGTTGCGTACAACGATTTACTGTACTATTTTATATACCTGTTAGCAATCATGTGGTTAACCTTGGTGTTTGTAACAGGTATGCATACAGCACAGTAAACCTTTGTTCATAATTAATTATCTACCTCTCCTTTGTGGAAGGAAATTATGGCTCTTGACTAGACTGTCCTTGAATTATCACCAGTATTGCTATGATCTCAGTGTTCACATTCACAGATACAGTATACAGTATTCAATGTAATCAATGTTTTATATGCACCAGTGTCTGTAATCTTGGCATTTACTTATTATTATTGGATAATTAAAGTAGTATTAAGTTTGCTTCATCTAGAGAAATTTCCAAACACGTAGTGAACTCATAATTGTATTATCTTATGTGTGGAAGAGTTAATGCTGTATACTTTATTTACAACTTTTTCGGACACATGTAGTGAACTCATAAATGTACCATATTCTATTTATGTGTTCAAAGTATTATACAACAGTATATACTTTCCATTAACCTTGTTTCAGCTCCATCTGTTGTATCATTCTGTTAATTAAGGAAAACAAAATCTTCACTTGGATACATTCATTTGCCTTCCCTGTTCTCGTAATGCATTATTCTGTTTTACATTTGTGACTAGTTGAATATTTCACCTTTTGCCTCTTACCAAGCTTCAAGGTAGTAGTGTGATGCCACTTTCTCAAGTTTCTGTAGTTGTTATTCCTTTTTAGCATGGTGTGTCATACCATTTGGAAATATTTTTTGAAACTTATAATTATACCCAGGGTGTTATGTTCAATACTCTTGGTCCGTATCAGCTGTTTCACTAATATCACTGGAATGGTTGCAATGTCAGTTTAGCATGGCAATACAAGTATGAAGGTTCTTTTAATTTTCACTTCCATTCAGTTCTCTTACACTTACTTACAGGTTCTTCAGGGTTAGTACTGAATAAGATAGCGCAAATCTTTAACTCTAGGTGGCAAAAATTTGATTAGTTGAAAGCTACTGGTTCCTCCAGATTGTGCCACAAAGTTGACACATACACTGAATGAACTACAATACCTTTAGTCTCTTTTTATGGAACAGTTTGGAGAAATCATTGGCTTTCCATATGCCATCATCATACACCCAGCAATTAATATTTTTGAGTTAGGTTTAATTAAGAGTGATTATCTAATACACTATTAATGGTAGTATAGATATGAAGTTAAAACAAAGTACAGTAGATGGAGATAGAAACATTACATTGGGGATAAAGTTAAAACCATTATTTAAAAATTTAATTGTATGTCAGATGAGTAGAATTGGCTTCAGTTATTTTAATTAACACCAGTTTAGATTGCATTCCTATATAAGGACTATGAATATTTAGGTCCCTTGCCTGTAGGATGATATTTACTATTTCTCTACATAATACATTCAAAACACATATATGTAAATGGTGGTAGGGAGTGGAGTGCAGAGATGAGGTGTGATTGGAGTGGTGTAGAGAGACAGTGTGTTTTGTAATACATTTTTTAACGTGGCAGAACTGCACTGGCTCTTTGATGTTGCTTCTTATGTAGACAAATTACCCAAAGTGTATACATTACATAAATATTCATTTAAAATTTATAGACCCTGGATTCAACTTTGAATAATAATGTAAGAACTGATGGAAATTGGAAGAAAACTAGTGCAGTTTTATGCCAGGTTAAAAAGAAAAACACTGTAATTTGGTGTGGATGTAGTGTGGAGGCACATGAAGAGGAGGTGTTGTAAAATAAAACTGTGGTATAGTTTGGTGTGGGTGTGGTTTGACGGCAGATGAGGAAGTAATGTTGTAGATAAAAGGTGAGGTGTGTTATCTTGTTGTGGGTGTGATATGATGTTGAGGGACATGAGGTGGCACGTGACGGTGTTGTCTCTCACAGCAGCCCATGCCATGTGACAAGTCCTCACCCAAGTATATGGGGACGTATGGAGGGCCGATGGCGCTCCCTCAATCCTTTACTGGGCACCACGGGGCTCAGGAAGCCCTTGGGCTGCCTAGTGGGCCACACTCAGGGTCTTTAGGTGCCTCACCCCCAGTGGGCACCCCACCCCAGGCCAGCCCGGTCCCATTCACCTCCATCAGTCCTCCAGCAACACCCACGGAGCTGGCGGTAAGTCACCTCATGGGGCCTCACATGTCTACTGCCCCTACCCCCAATTCCTGCCTGCCCCTTGCCCTGCTCCATCTTAACACCCCCTACCTATCCCTTTGCTTGACTTGACCTGACCTGACCAGAGGGTAAGACTGCACCTGCCCACCCCCCTGCCACATCATAACATAAATAACGTCACCAACTTTAAACCAGTAAAGATACATTAATCTCTCTACTGAAGCCATTTAAATATCTAACACTGAAGTAAACTTTAGGTAGTGCCAGTGAATCCAGTGATGTTATAGCTTAGGAGCAACTATAATATGATTAGGATTAGTTATATTAAATGTAGTTGGTTGTTAGCCTGAAATCTCTACATGTACTTAGCTCTGCCAAAAACTTTGTAGTACTGTACTGTATCTTTTGCCTGTTAATCTAACTGCATGACAATTGGACTTCTGTAGTTATTTGTCTGACTGTGAATGTAATCTTGAGCATGGTAATAGAATGAGGGCTGACAAATTTTGCATGTTGGAACTATCATCCCAATTAAGTCAGTACTGTATACAGTATGTCATTTATATACAGTAAGTAGAGTATAGTAATTATATTTCCAGCGATGGACTATATACCCCAGAAATATATACCAGTAACTTATATCACAAAGTATTCAACATTTTAGCTGTAAGTAAGTGATTGCCAAAATATTCTCAAAAAGATTATTTTTGTGCCCTTCTGGTCAAGTACCAACAATATTTAAAAAAAAATCTATATTAATGTGTCAGTTACAGTACTTGCACATTGCTGTCATGAATAATGATACAGGATGTAGAAACTGTTAGCATTTATAAGAAAAAGTAAATACAGGTACAGTATATGAATATTTGCGTTAGGAAACAAAATATTTTATTACTGTACTGTATTATCAAAACCGAGTACTGTATAATTAGACATGACATGTTAATTTGTAACTACGGTATTAGAAAACTATTGTAAGTATTTTCACGCATCAGATACAATTAATGTACAGTACTGTAATTGTATATCAGCAGATAGGTGTACAGTAGTGGAGAATTATGTTAACCTGTACTGCAGTTGATGGAAGACTAATTAATTTGAATTCATAGGTGAAGAAAAAAATTGTAAACAAAATACTGTACAGTAGCATATTATTTGGGTATTTTTAACTTGTTTGAGAGTGTGATCAATAAGTTAAAGGATTTAACTAAAGAGAAAGGCATGATCTTAGTCAACAACAGATGCAAAATAAGTTGTTGACAAGTTTAATAATATTGCCTTTGCTAATCAGGTTTTGGAAAATGTATTTGTTAAGCAACCACAGGGACAACTTTGTGTGGAACTTATCAGAGGCTAGTAGTACAGTACAGTATATGGTTTGCTTTTCATCATTCATCAGGAGCACTATACTGTATGTGATTGATGAAAGGAAACAAACACTTCATCATCAGTCAAACATTTATTCAGACCTATGATAATGCTCACAATAGCACAATAACTTTTCACCAAATAGCTTGACAATATACAAGTGAAATATACATCATTTGGTGATGTACCGTACATTGTTGCCACCCACAAGTCAGTTTCCGATTCTTAATACCTGTGTATTACTGATAAATAATATAATGTATTGTGGTCGATAGCCTAGTCACCAATTTCTTTACTGAGGTATTGTCGTACAGTACTTTTGTAAACATGCAGAATTGCTTTCTTAACCCTACCACGTTAAAGAAACTTGAGATCACTGTTTTACCCCTTGTGGTAAATTTTTTTGCCATCCCTAAACTTTTCCACTTATAATTCATTAACACAGCCTGAAAGTTTTGAAGGTGTTGTACAATATAAAAACTGCTGTAACAATTTGATAAAGCAAAATTCAATTGTGTATATTTTTTGTTAAGTCAGGAGGAGGACTGGCATCACAGAGTTGGGGAAAATATAGAGAAAAGGAGGGAGGTAGGGAGGGGAGCCCTGATTAGATGAGTGGCTTGGAGAGAGAAAATAGTAAAATGTGATTGGTGGGAGCCTTATGAAATGACATTTATAGAGCTGCCATGGCTCAGTTCTGGTCAGGAAAATTCAGGTAGAACTGATCGGCTATGAAACTGCTTTAAAAAATAGATTTCTGCCGCAAAATCACACTGCATTAAAAGAGAAGCATATCCAAAATGACTTATATTAACAGAGATATGACTGTTCTGTACAGTAGTCATTATTTTCTGTGCTTTTATTGTTGTCTCTCAAACCCCGATTTCAATTCACATCATGAAAATTATAAATTTATATATAAGTTACTCACTATGGATTCATTATGGATAGAAATGGTAATATAATTGCATATACTGTAATTCCATTTAGAGCACTTAATTAAATTTGAAAAAATACTGAGAAATTTAGTGGTAAACCTGGTTAATAGTTAAGTAGTGGAATGAGTACTGCATATTCTAGGAAATCATGGGAAACAAACATGTGGTGTGATGCTCCTGCTCTGCTGTAAACAACAGTTTGGAACAAGCATATCCAGGTTCCCCGGTAAGGATCGTTTGACAAATTTTCTAGTGGATTATCAGTGGTACGTGTTTGCCCACCCCACAGTCTATTATTATTATCATTGCTCACCTGCTTTTGTAATCTTGAAGTACATACATTGCTGGTCACTTGGTATCAGTCAGTGTAGAGTATAAGGTTGATGGATGTTGGGAGAGCGTATTGTCATCAACACTTTTCTTGGCTCAATCTCGTACCTGTAGATTGCGAGTGCTTTGCTGCAGAACAGTGCTTCATTTCTGTTAATAGTCACAGAACAATTCGTTCTTGACATATGGTACAGAACAGTGCTTCATTTGTTATATTGATTTTACAGTATAATTCCCAACTTCAATACAGAAATTGTGCATTATTTTTTAATGTCTATCAGTACAGTACAGTATCTACCTACCTAATTATATTTTTATTCATACTGTCTTTATTGAAACTTTGTATAGCTAAATAGTTTCAATGCTCATATATGCTAAGCCCCATGTTCCCTATCACCATAATTTGGTATTGTGGTAACTCAGAGAGTTTCTGTAATTTGAGGTAGTATTAGTTTATCTGTACTAATGGTACTGTATAGCTCTTTAGCCAAGATATAATTTGCTGAAATAATGCATAGTTACACTGGCTTTAGGTACCTAAAACAAATTCCTATTTGTCCTCATTCATGAATGAAAATATGAATGAAATATGTTGTACTGTACATACACCGTATATTTACCTGTACAGTACATGATAAAGTACAGATTTTGTGTATCATAAGTACAGAAGAGAAATTCCATGTACTGTACTGTACTGTACCTAGTTCATTGTATGCAACATAATATGAACATGCAGCAAAGACTTGTAGTATTATAGTAACACGAAGATCAAAATTTCTCAGCAGTGTTGATAGATATGGATCAGTCGGTTATGTGAATAATAATACTTACGTAAAATGCCAATTTCCCAAGAACTGAAATAGAAATTTGATGGAGACATGCTACTCCTATGTGTCTATTACCATGTTATGTGGTCCACACTGGAAGCATTTTTTGTTCTTATGGTTTAGAAGTAATAATTTTGACTTCCAAGATTCCATGTCACCTTTGGATGCTGCTTCACCACCAACCACTGGAGCTGCCTTGTGCAGTATACAGTACAGTATCACGTTATGCATTATCATTTTATATTTTGGTCACGGAACTTATTGGTCACACCCCTGTTTGAATTTTAACTCAATGCATATGTGAGCACTCTTCTACAAAATTATTAAGGTGTTACCAGTACATCATTACTCAGATATTATGTTATTGATAATTACTGTAGTTACATATTTTTATACTCAATCAATTACATTATAGTAATGTAGGTCCAAGATTGATATTAGATTTCAGAGCATTATTAGTTTACCTTCAGCAATAATATAATATGAATGAATAGTTAAGCTTCTAATTGTTTGTTAATAAATCTCATATATCATAAGCTAGGCAACTCACAAATATATGAGACCCATGGAACAGTATTGTCAAATGAACCATTTTTACAAACCTGTTTACTGCACCAAAATATCTGTCAATTCTTGCTTAACCACATAGGCTGGAAGATGGCCCTGTTTGATGTACAGTTGCCAAAAATGGTATTGCGACAACTATTGATACAACATTAAATGTACTGTATTAATGTCCATAGTTGTTTGTAGGTATTATAAGTAAGTATTACAGAAGGATATGTATATTTTCTTCTGTTATACATGCTTATAGTCCCTACAAATAATTGTGGATATTACTATGGTTAAAGTTCTGTCAAGATTTGTCGCAATACCTTTTTTGGCAACTGTACCATTTTGCTGACAGATGAATATTTCCCTCTAATGTTGATTAAGGTGTTGATAAATATTGTAGTGCAGCAAGCAGATTTTTGGAAGAGTAACATACTCATAATTATGGCCTGGTATGCATAACCACCTTTAATAATAAAAGTGTCTCTCTTTAGCCAGAGTAAAATAATATAAATTCATCACTTAGTTGATTGGGTAATGCCACAATTCTAAATAATATTGAACTACTGTACTGTTACATAAATCTCACCCATAGTATCAGGTGACATATGGAAGTGCATGGATTATATTATCTGTCATAGAGAAGGCTTGTCAGTGATAGTATATTTCTTATAGACTTATATATTTGGAATATCAGATCAACCCCAGCTAATCAACATACACATTCATTGAAATTATCACATATACAAGCTGTATCACTTCTTAATAACACCTGTCTTCACAACATAAATAAATACACAACATGACACATTAGCCGCCTTTGGGGTGTGGGTAAATATGTCCCATTACCTTTTCTCCCTATGTGTGGGGTTGAGGGTAGTCTCTTTACAGTGAGTTAATGGTTCTAGCAGAAAATATTTTTGCTCATCGTAACTTGCCATGATCAATCTCATAATTGGACATTCCCCTGAGGGAGGGAGGCAGTAGACTGTGTGGCTATATGTTGTCGGTATCATATATTATATCTCAACTGTATTGATTACATCTTCACTTTTTATATGCATGTTGCATGAGAAGGTTTGATACTGTACTCAGTTTATTCCATTAAGTACCAGTAGTTATACACATTATAGAGTTATCACATGACATTCTTCATTTCTCTAAGCTAGTATAGCTGTTAGCTTAATAAGATACAGTGTACTTACCTTTTTCCCATTTTTTTATCTCTTGAAGTGGAAGTCTTTTCTACAGGAATATTTACTTTTTAAAGTCTTCTTCCATTTTTCTTCTACAGATATTAGATTAGTTGCTCAATCTCCTAAAATTTGCTAGCTGTGTGCAGATGTACTCTTGTTACAACCTAATATTAATCCTGTTGAGACTCATACTTAACAACCAACATGTTCCTCAGTTTCTTCTTGACAATATCTTACATGTTTATTGCTGGCTAGATAATAAGACACAGTCGATAATGACCACTTTTTACAAATTTCTATTTTTTTTTTATGCTTGTTTAGATGTGTCTATTCAGGTGACTTATTTTTACTTTCCTGTACAGTATAGTACATTATAGTTTCATCTTGCCCCTCTGTTTTTTCATAAGATTATTTTTTCCACTCAGTTTCTGCTCATTCTTCCACTAGGTTACTCTTTATGTATGTTTAGATGAATTATTTCATTCCATGCTTTCTATTTAATTCCTCCTTGCACCTGAATTGCTTTCTCTACCAATCCTACCCACATTCCCTCCGCATCTGGCTACAATTTTTTTTTGTTTCATTGTACTAGTAATTGCATAAATTGGTGGATACTGTAAAATTTTATTCTTATTTTCTCAAATTATATTTTAGATCACTGTTCAGCTATCAGTTTATACAATTTCCATTCCCTTGCAACTGTCAGGATAAATTAGTCTCAATTGTTACTACTGTATACCAGAACTTGAATAATAATAGCCACATATATTCCTGTTAGTTTTTAATCAGATAATAATACTGCACAGTATCTTTTGGAGTTTAGTTTGCATCTCATAGTATTTTATTTTGTTGTATTTATCTTTTTTCTGGTTATATACTGTTTTGTCACCTTTATATTTCAAAATTTGGTTCTCATGTAGCTGTTTTAGTTCTGTACTTACATATATTATATTCAACATTAACCTGAGTTACCAACGTAGAATCTCCTCAAACTGAATATATTTGTTGGCATTACAATACATAGCAATTCTTTTTTGTAGGTTCCAAAAGTGAATGTGAAGAAGGAAGGCTCTGGTAACACAATCCCAGCAGACCTTGCTAAGCGTCCAGAGATCACCATCACTCCCATCCCACGCACCCTGGGACCTCCTGACATGATGCCTCCAGGGATGTTGGATCATATGGGACTACCCTCATTTCATCCGGGTCTTAAGGGTCTTCAGTTAGATGACCTTATGACTCTAGAGGGGCTGAAGTCAACCCTGGGCATGTCTGCGCTACAAGACCTTGCGAAAATTGCTGAGAGGTGAATCAGATTTGTTGTTCTGTATAGAAGTTGTATCAGAGTAGTATCTAGAGTAAGTTAAGCACTATTATCTGAAGACATTCATTTGCCTAAACATTTGAGTATTATTCAACTCTTCGAGTTACGCTTCAGTCTTTGAATCCTAAAAAAGTAACTGATGAGTTTAATTGCTTTTTCTAACTACAACTAGATGAGTTTTTATGCACTAGTTCCGTACAAACACTAAGTATAATTTCAAACATCACATTGTTCTACAAAACCCATGAAAAACATTGTCATAGAATTTGTTGTGGTTAGTGGACATCTACATTATGATATTCAATATTGGTAGTCTTTGTTAAGCCATTAAATCTATTAAACTAAATTTTTCCAAATTAAAAAGCAAAGTACATTTTTAGTTTTTCTTTCAGCAGACAGTAAATACAATATCTTAAAAGCTAACCATGATAGGTCAAAGTTCACTACTCTGGTATTAGAAGTGGCATAAAAGTTTATTCTCTTTGTAAACTGTTTGCTTTTATCTTTAAAGTAGTACATAATTTTGTTTTCCTTACCAGTAAGTAAACTCAGTAATGAATAAGAAATGAAAGGCTTTAGTAAGTGTAGGAGAATATAAGGGAAACAGAAGAGAGAATAGGGACTTACAGTATATTGTGTTTCATGCAGGTATGAGCGGCCACTACAGGAGTCACCATCCAAGAGAATGAGAATGGATTCCTCTAGAATGAATGGTACCAGCTCAAGGGACTTTGGACGGCCATCAGTGATCCAGGAGCCCATGTTGCCCCCGAAGCCCAGCCTGCCCGCTGTGCCTGGTTTGGTTTCTGCTGATGTGCTCCGCCAAATGAATCTCCTGGACTCGGGGGCAAAACTATTGCTGCCGGCACACCAGAGTAACAAGACTACCATCAGTGCCCTGGCTCAGCTGTTACCCCAGACTAGCATATTCCCTGCCCCAGCTCCTGCCGCACATCAACACCCCATCATGAAATCTCCCCGTGACCCTATTAGGCATGAGCCTCCAAGGGTCTTCCAATCACAGTCAGTGTACTCACAGTCTAAGCACATTTATGGGAAGCCCAATGCAGATGTCAAGGACTACATGAAGGATGGAAAGAGTTCCAGTCCAGAGATAGAAATATTAGACCTTAGTAGAGCATCAGGAAGGAATAATAATAGCCGGTCGTCAAAAACAGAACGACCAGAAATAGAGTTGTTAGATTTATCTACAAGGCGAGATATAACAGTTTCGTCAGTGTCCAAGCCTAGTTCTAGCAAGAACTGCAACACTAGCAGGATTCCTCCACCTCATGTAAGCATAAAATCTTCAGAACCCCCGCACAGTAAACACTCCTCCTCTCCCAGTAAGCAAGCAGCAGCGGCAGCAGCAGCAAGTATGTCAGCAGCGCTAGCGGCAGCTGCTGCTCAGGGGTTACCGACACTGGGAGGGTTGGCTATAAATCCCGCTGCATTATTACCGTACCTGACACCCATGTTGGCCCCTGGGGTGAAAAATTCTGCGGGGCCGGGGGGAACAGCGGGGATCCCTATGTTCCCATACATAGACCCAACTGCTCTAGCTGCATACTATAGTATGCTTCCCCAAAGCCTAATTGCTCCAACCTCCAGCAGCAGTAGTAGCAGCAGTCAAGCAGCAGCAGCGGCACAGCAAATGGCTGCTGCGCAGCTACAGTTGAGTTCCTTAGGGCTTCCAGGATTGTCAGGACTTTCACCGGACGCTCTAGCAAGCTTAGGGATGTACAAGAACTTCCTCCCACAAGGCAACATGCCTGCCCCACATTTCCTCTCTGGCCTCATGTCCCAACACGGCCACAACCCCCCCACCACGAAGTAATCACTCCATGCGGCCAAAACGAATCATCTCATAATTTCATATCCTGCTGTGCTGTAGGTCCAGCTAAAATAAATCATCTCATGTTATCATTTTCTGCCGTTACATCCACTCATGTGAATCACTCAAAATCTCAGTGTCTCTCTCTTTTTTACCTGTTTTTATCTTAGCTTCTCTTACTATGCAATATCTAATTCAGATTACAATATCTAAAAGACTAGGTATTTCTAGACCCCTCAAATTTTATGCACTCTTAAATTATGATTTTAGGTACATTTTCTTTTCACTCACAACTTCATCTCCATATCTTTAGACAGTCATCACACCAACATCATACCATTTCGTTCACATCACCACCACTACCACAGCCCCTTGACTCTCAAAGAAAGGAAAGTGAAGCTGGCAAGGCTGAGAGAGGAAGTTGATTTGTTATGGTATTCCAGTTTATTATATTTGCTCAATTCTGACTATTATTGGAAAAGTTTGGCTAGTACAATAATCTAGAGTGTTTGAAACAAAGCTTGTGTTAAAGGTAATTTTGGTTACCATACTTTAAACCTTCATGTGATTCATCTGAATTGTATTTCTATCTTGACTGTTCTTTTCTGTAATGTAATTATTTAATTTATTTTCCATTGCATCATATTTTGTACAGATATGTACTGAGAGTTAGAGCAGAGTCTTGTGAAAGGAAAGTCAGAAAAAACACAAACAAAGGGAGAATGAGAGGCCATAAGAGGAGGGGCTCTTTTGGTACCTGGTTTAGAATAAGATTTTCTTGGGTTCAGTAAGTGCCTAGGTTGCCCTTATTTTTTTTTTGTAATTATAACAGGGAAGTATTTGTGTGATGTAAATAAGTACAGCAATTTATCTCCATTCTTTTTTTAAATTTTTTATGATAATATAAAGGTATTAGGTTAGTTAAGTTCTGTAATGAAATTTGTTATAGTCAAAATCAGAAAGACGATGTCCTAATTTATAAACGGGTCATTAATCAGACTTGAAAATAAATTGATATATGGATTACTGAAATTACCCATCAAGCTCGCTGATGACAGGAGAGCTTTTTATTGCAAGTTCGGTCGCCACTACCTCGAACGTCAAGAAATACATTGAGAAAAGTCCACTGGTGAGGGGAAGTTATTGGGGATGGAATGAGAGTAACTGACAGTCGGCTATTTTTTTTTATGTTTGGGAGAGCAAAACCTAAGCAAATCTCTACCACCTGTAGACTTGTTCAGCGAGTCACTTCGGGTAGTTGCAAGACTTCCGACGTCTAAAAAAATTGGCCGAGTGATGAGAAATTAGAACCCTCAGGTGTGCCAAGGCTAATCAATACATTAATAGAAGGAAAATTATAAAGTGATTAGTGCAGTGTTGAAAAGTAACGTGAAACAAGTCGACACCACCTTTGGGTTGAAATTACACAAACGTTTTTCATCATTATACGTTCCCTGTTCTATTTTCAGTAATTTACCTCAAGTAGTGAGTAATTTGCTTCTCCAAGAGCATCTTTTTAAGTACTTCTATCGTGTAGATATGTGTATGTTGAAAAAAAGCAGAAATGGTCCTTCCATAAGTGTTATATTGTATCTCTTGACTGACCAAAGATTTCCTCAAATATCATTCATTCTTTGTACATACTTGTGCAAAACATGATTTACATAATTTGTACATACAGAAACTGATTATATAAAGCCTAGAGAAAGGACCAAGTACCATTAGTGAAGTGAATGAGGTAGCGGGGAGGCTTTATTTCGTCTGCCAATACCTGAATTGTTCTAATTTACCGAAGATTTTGGTAATTCTTTACCAGAAGCATTACCTTTTGTACCAATGTAAGGAAAACATTGATGTAATAAACAACTTTGACTATAACATGTTATTATACAACCCAATCCCCTTCCTGGTAAGACTTATTAAAGGTAAGTATTTGGTAGAACTGCCAATGTTAGTGAAATGACAGGATGAGAATTTGCTCAACATTATTATGTAGCTTGGAGCACAATTACCAAGTTCAGATGTTTCTCATTAAATATCAGAGAATGTGCCTGGATTTTTATCTCAATGATGGTGTGGACTGTAGATAATAGTGAAAGCAAAATTTAGAATATCCTACTTTTAGAGGACTGGTATAGTCGTGGTCAAGAATATTCATCCTTATAGGGGTGACTCTTTCTTTTTCCTTAGCTGATAAACTTCCAGTAAATAAGTTAAGTACCATCTACTAATTTACTACATGCAGCTACACAGTACTTTAAATAATATATGTGAACGTGAAAACATGACAGTTAATCGTTGGAGGTACCCATATGCGGATGATTATTATTGACCACGACGTACAGTTGCCTCAAGGTATTTCTTTACCCCCTGCGGTGGCTGTGAAGTGCATGTGGCATTGCTGGACATGTTCGGATCACATTCTGAAACAGTGAAGCATTGTGTTACCCATAAATATGATTCAACAGGGAGATTGGTCTTATTCATCTACTCCTGACATAAAAGAGGGGGTAAAGGAATACCTTGAAGCAACTGTAAATCCCATTCACATGAAATAGTTTTATGTTATTCAAGGATGAGGGAAATTTAGTAAATCCATACATCTAGAAAGTTATTAGTGGTTATCGTCATATATTCACCACGTGTTTATGCTTTTTCCATCGACATCTTCAGTAACCAGGTAGGTTTCTGAGGCCTTAGTACTATGAGGTATGTATGACAAGATATCTATCAGATGTTAACAAATTGATCAGTAAAAAAGGGAAGTGATTAGCTAAGGATGTGTATTGTCAGATAGGAGCTACATATTTGATATGTGTAATTCTTGTTTGTAAGGTAAGAAAATCAATTTCCATAATATAACACTTACAGTAGGTAGGTTCGAGATCTGGCGTGGACATGTTATTGTTATTTGTTTCATAAGCCATTTTTTTAAGTTGCTGTTAAAAAAGTACATACATAATGATCTTGGGGTCATTGTAAAGGCTTGACCATACAGTTCTCCCACCTTCACACAAGTAAATGCTAAAGGAAGGCAAGATATAAAACCGGGACGTCCCTTATTTGATCATTCATGGCCTAAATTTAGAGGCAACGTTCCCTCCCCAGAGTGTTTGGGGCTTGATTCCTCCAAATTATATCAAGCAACTGAGCACCATTATTCTTATTAGCTCCGGCCTCAGCCGAGAGCTCAAGGTCTTATCGTAATTATTGTTCTTGTTGTTGTTGTTCTTCTTCTTATTGGGGCGACAACTTCTTAAAAGAGCTTCAACTGACTCACTCACTCACTCATTCTTCTTGGTTCGACCATTTCTTAAAAGGGGTTCACCTCACTCACTCACTCATTTCACTTGAATCATTAAGAGCCGGAGCTTTTGAAAGGTTTTCCTTCATGTTCTTGTTAATCTGGTCCCGTTTCCTGGCATATTTGGGAAAAATCAAGGCGCTCCAGCGCGTAAACAGAGTGAATTACCCCCCCCCTAAATTCATGAGCCCTCCAATTTATTCACCATCGTAAAGATCCCCTTACATGTTCAACACACACACACACAAACATATTGAGGATAGACTTCAGAGCTAATGTACAATGAAAAAAATGACGTTAATTAAATAGAAGCAAAGGATTGTACTATCTACCGAAGCTGCCAAACAAGTCAATTCGGTAATTTAATTAAAAGGATTAAGATATATTATTTTTTTCTTTTCTTTTTTTAACTTGACCACAATGTATACAGTACCGTTTCTTCATTACAATTCATTCAGATAACCCGATGAAAGACAGTTAACAGATTTACCTGTTGTAGTTAAATTGGAGGCGTTGCATACTGATTCCTCCTAACAAAGCTACAACAAAAATCCTCTTGCTTGTATATTGAAGTAAGCTGTGTAGTGGCTTACTATGGAGAAATCAGTAGCCATTCAGTTTAACCACAAGATATTATATAATACCCTAACATTGAAACTAATAATTATATGCCAGGAACAAATTAAACTACTTAAAATATTATTATTAGGGATTCTATTTGGTTCGTGTCATAGATGGAAGATTCAGTTACTTCCTCAACATTATGGACCGTCTCGACAACTAAATCGAAGCTTCAAACCACCGATCGACTCCAGAGCTGTGTGGATTCAAGGATTCTAATACTGGGAGAAGGATAGCTCTTAGGGAGTTTTGGTGGTCTCGTTACGGCAGAACCACCTGGCGGCTAACAGGAATCACTAACAGCTGGAGCCTTTACTTATTAGGAGCGGTGGGAGTTTTTTCAATATTTTTGTTTGCTGAAGTTGATTTTGTAATTGAAATGGGGTTTACTGGGTGCTTAACAATAAAGTGTTCCACCAACTCTTAGTGGAATAAGGACATATCAATTTTCCGATTTTCAAAAGATCCTGAAACTCGAGTTTATACATAAACTTGATAAGCTACGGAGTACAGAATTGGCTGATTGTGATAGTTATATAATATCAATTCTATATTAACTGGTGTTAGATGAGAATACCTTATCCTTTTACAATCTACGAAGTACAGATGACTTACTTTGCGTTTCTAATAAAGAAAATCTGACTTAAAAAATAATCTGGATAAAGGGAAGCAGACAGGAGCTGGAGTGTTGATTCCCGCTGGCCGCTAGAGGTGCTACCGTTCCAGCCAGCCACAGTGACGAACCAAAATAACATTGAGTGGTTTATCTTTCTCCCAGTAGGAGTCCTTGGTGGGTTTTCCCGTGCTTGACTGCTTGTTGGCGGTACCGAGGTGACAAGGCTGGGGAAGGTGTAATGTGGATCAGTACACATTCAGCAGTGGTGGGGACAGTACCGTGGTGTGTTTTGTAATACAGGTGAGGATTCGTTGTTGGTTATCTGTTCTTGTAATGTGCGTTGGCTGTTTTTGCCTGCCAATGTGTATTTTTGTATTCCCCCCCCTCCCATTCCTGTTCCACCTTTGTCCTCCATATTTCATTTGTCTCCTATTTCTCCACCCCTTCCCTCCACCCGGCTTATAGGAGTTGTTGTTCTATATCCCCCAGAGCCATATATATAGAGAGTTTGGCCAGGCATCGGACAGGCGCCATGTTGTACACCAAGTAGACGGACTCGCTCATAGCTTATATTACGCGGCACAGTTTTGTAGGCAAAATAAATGGTTAGACAGTAAACATATTTTATATTAAATCATTATGCTTATTTTGGTACTTCATTTTTGTTACATTGGAGTGTCTTGAACACTCCAAGTATGCCAGGAAACAGGACCAGATGAACAAAAATAATGGTGTTCTGTTGCTTGGATAGTTTAGACGCTTTATAGAGGAATTATTTGCTACACACTTACCAACAGTGTACTTTCCACTTAACATAACATTAGATGATTAGACAATGCAATTAAAAATAAGGGGAAATGTTCTTTTTAGTGAATTCTTCGAAAGTATGATGGTTGAACAACCCTATGCTGTACAACAAGGCATATTTTACTGTGGCTGACGGAGACGTTGGTGTTCAACATGGCGCCTGTGTGTCACGCGACTCTCCTCAACCAATCAGCAACTAGCATTACCAGCTCGACTGAAACCTGCCCGGCCAAACTCTCTATATACATGGCTCTGATATCCCCTTCACTTTAATTTTTCTTTTGTTTTTGCAGTCAGTCTAATCTGTCTAAAATACAATCCTTCCTATACCTATCTACCTTGCCTCCTTTTACAATTTCAATTTGTCTGATGTTCTGGACATTGTAAAGTTTACAGCGTTTATTTTATAACCTATCAAACTAAAAACTCATTGCTCTATATTTTGCCACAGTAAGTTAGTTGCCTGAACAGTGTGTTTCTGTAATTGTAGAGAGGCAGATTTGGTTCACTACTGAAATATTGTTCACGGTGGATTAATTAAATGGAGTTTTTGATCAGTGGGAAATTAAATTTTTTAACCAGAGCTAACATATAGAATGACCTACTGTTCTGTTGTATTCCCTCTATTCTTGCGACCTTTCCGTAAGGGTTTGTTTATGACTAAAAACTGACTGTGAAAATGGTTATATTCTGGACCATCTTTTGTGGCATTTTTGTAGCGATTGTCTTGCCCATCACGTCTGGAGTTTGGAGACTAACCATAATTTTTCACCTTTCAGGAGACTGACTTTCTACTGGTACCTTGGTATCACCACCTGGATCCATCGGACGCGCTTTCCTCTCGCATTCACCACCAGCTTCACTTCCTCCCGCCTCCGAATGTAAGGTGAGTGTATGGATTGATTAAACTGAAGTTACTGGGTCTTGCCATATTAAATTTGCGAGACCTCTCCAGTAATTATATCCCATTCAAATAGACAATTGAATTATCTTAAAGTAAACATTTTGCAAACACCACTTCTGACAATATCTTTAAAATATTCCGTAACTCAAATTTTTCTCAATATTGAAGTTTGTAAAAATATTAACTAGTTTCCTTGGTCTTTTAGCAGTCTAATATAAATGTATTTTATTTGCCTTTCACTTTATTGATCTCTAAAATATTTTTTTCCAGGGACTGCTCAGCGTTGCAGGCGAGATGCGACATTGGAGACAGACGTCCCTCCATAGAGACATTCCGAATACACCAACTACCTGCTGGACAGACTGCAGCCAGTATGGCACAAACTCTTTCTCGAAGATTCTACATCTTGTCAGAGGAGTTACCGACAAGTAGAGTATAACTGTGGGAGGCGATGGCAGAGTGGATAGAGAGACTGACTGCTGCAGTTCGGGATTTTAAGAGGTGAACTGGGTCCAGCTCAAGGGACATTTCAAGAAAATACCCCCTACAGTGTCAACTCGAAACGTAGAAGATGCTCTCCCCTGATAGTGACAGGCTACAGTAACCACAAATATTACCTGGTTTGTAAAGCTGCTGAGATTATAATAAAAATACTGTTTGGAGTACTAATTATTTATTTTGCATTGTACAATCACATGTTACCAACTCCAGCCAAAGGGGTGACTTTACAGCCATGGCTGATAGTGGTGAACAATTAAATTTTTCAACATCATCAGTTGCTCTCCAAGGACACTGGTCCACAGCTGTACAGTTGCCCAAGGGAAGACCAACCAAATGTGGTAGTATCTGGCAGCTACTCATGTTTTATCAATGGATCACTTACAACCTATACAAAGGTTATAGGTTCTGAGTCATCCATTGATAAAATATGAGTTTACTTTGGAGCAGCTGCCACACCAGCAGTCTTTTCTTGGGCAACTGTACATCATACCTGCCAGTGGTGTATTCTTGCAGTCCTTGGTTTTGGAAACTAATTGATGACCTGAAAAGAGACTCCATATCAGCAATAAATAATTGATGATAAAATGTTACTAATACTTTTAACATTGTGTAGGTGTTTATATGTAAGAACAAATGGAATGTGTAGTCATTCCTACCCAGAAAAGGCTGAATATTGAACTCTACATCAGCAACACTTAATTCCTAATTATGAATTATTATAATCAAGAAACCACTTACAAGTCTAATCAAATACTGTAACCAATATTTTTTGGTTGATGTTTTCCCAGGGCAGAATGGCCTCCTGCCCCACAGACCCATGGTACACTGGTTGCAGTAAAAAAACAAACAAATTAAAATAAAGGAGGGGCTGGCCCTATAGACCTGGGCTAACAAAGCACATCCCAGGGAAATGGGATCAGGGAGTCTGTGGGCCTCCAACAGCCAGGCAGATTGCCAGGAAAGTCTTTGATTATTACACAGCCAGTGCTGTGGGCCTAAGTCCACGTTACCACAAGATCTACAAGAGGGGCGGCACCGTCCACGAGACCATAAGGGGGAAGGAGTTTACACTACTGCATGCAAAGGGATAATGCACCCCAGTGCATTAAAGTGATCTAAAGTGATCAGATCCTACAACAGTCATTATTCTAGCCCTGTGGGGGATGACAAATGTTACTTTGATATGGACTCTCCACTCTGCCAATTGGTAATACATGTACATTAATTTCGTATAAATCAAAAGTAACTTTAAGTATCATGAAAGTTTGAGAGAATCTGAAGTGCAGGGCTGGGGTCAATTCATACATTGAGATATATTTCAATTAAAATACCTTGCAATATATATATATTTTTTAATGCCTCAACATAAACTAATCACATTCTTCACCAGCCAAATGTAAAAACTTTGTGCTAGTCGACTGTATATTTTACTCTTAACTATTATATTGTGTAACTCTCCTTTTTTCTCGAATTAATTTTTAGTTTCTATCCATCTATCTATAGCTCTGACAACTCGTTCCCTCTGGGAACTCCCCCCCCCCCAAGGGGGTGGCCACGGCAAAAAAGTCTCCAGTCTTCCCTGTTCAAACACTCCCTCTTTACTCGGTCAAGCCCTCCCCTTCCCCTCATGCTTCTCTCCTTCACATACTCTTCCATTCTGTTCTGCCACTGATACCACGTCCCATAACTTCACTTCCACACACCTTTACAAACTCTTCACCTTTCATTCTCTCTACATGTCCAAACCATCTCAGTGTACAGTATTACGTTTCACTCTCTCTACCACTCCACAATACCAATTGCCTTCTCACTCATACCACATCTCTTATACACATTTTCATTACTTTCTCCATCCCATCTTGTCAGTCCACATGCACCTCTCATATAACTCATTTCTACAGCACCTATTCTTGACTGATGAGCCCTACTCCATGTCCATGTCTCCGACGCAAACATCAGTGTTGGCAGGATTATACTATTTCGTAGTCCCCTTTTCACTTCCATACTCACACTTCTACCCTTCACTGCTCTCTCCCTAATTTCTCCTTCCATACTTCCATGTTTACACATAACTGTACCCAGATACTTAAACTCCTTCACTTCCTCCATCCTCTCACCCCTCAGTTATATCTCACATTTCGTCCCAGTTGGTACTTCCACTCTGTAAGGTGTAGCAAAGTCAATCACTTCAGTTTCTGCTCTTTCAATTACTATCACTTTACTTTTTCCCATATTCACCTTCAGTTTCCTTCATTTACATACAGACAAATTCGTCCACCACTCTCTGTAACTCCCTTTCACTCTCAGCCATCAGCAAAGTGTCATCCGCAAATAAATTTGTCGCCAAGGACCAATTTACTTCATTCAGCCTCGACTTCACCTCCATACCATTCACTTTGGCTTTCATCTCTCTCATACAACCATGGTGACATAACACATCCCTGTCTCAGCCTTACACTAATATTATTAAAACTCTCACTTAGATCACCTTCTACCCGCACACATGCTTTTGCATCTGCATAAAAAGCCTCAATGCCTTTCAGCAGAGATCCCCCAACACCTCTGACATAGCTCTCCTATCAACCCTATTGTATGCCTTCTCCAAGTCCATGAAGGCAGCATACAGCTTCCTACCCTTCCCAATATATTTTAACGCAAATATCTGGTCCACACATCCTCTACCCTTTCTGAACCCTCCCTGTTCCTCACTAACTTTACTTTCTGTTACTTCCCTCAGTCTTTCAGTTAAAACCTTCCCCAGTACACTAAGAAGGCTTACTCCCCTTTCCCTTATACAAAGGTACAATTATAGCCCTTTTCCAATCCTCTGGCACCTCTCCCTTGTAGCTCTTGTGGTAACGTGGACTTGGGCCCACAGCACTGGCTGTGGGATCAAAGACTTTCCCCCCAATCTCTTTGATCCAGTAAGCTCTGGTTCCATCTCCCTGGGATGTTCTTCGGTTGCCTAGACATATCAGGCCAGCCCCTCCTCTGTCTTAATTTGCTTTTTCACTGTGACCAGAATGTACAGGGGGTCTGTGGGGCAGGAGGCCATTCTGCCCTGGGAGAACAACAATAACAACTCACCAGCACTATTGTAGCATAAGCAGTCCTGTGGGATGTGCTGCTGTTATCCAAGTCAGCAGGCAAAATACTGTATCATCTTCCAAGACCTCACATCCCTAACTGTCCATGCTCCAGTCTGAAAACAAAACAAAAAATTGTGAGGAGTTCCAAGATATAACTGAATTAGCGTCAAAACAAATAGCAAAGTGTGTAAAGGCAGTTGTAAATCACCTACAACAAATATTTGGTAATCTGCCTGACTGTCAAACATACATTCTAAAAAACAATCCATATACGGCAAGTGCCCCATTGAAGTTACAGGAGGGTGCTACTCCCACCTAGTTGCCATGCAGCAGTGAGGATCGAACTCAAACCAAAGTGTTGTAAGGTGAATAAGCTATTACTGCACTAACTCATTGCTTATTAATCATTATGCTGACAAATTACCTAAACAATTACAGTAATCGGACCAAAACTGTACCCTTATTACTACTACTGTCTTAGCTATGTTTGGACTACCCCTTAAAAAAGGGAATTAGGGATATGATGTTACCCCAGATGTACAATGAATTTTTATTACAAATTTTGTATAACTTCCAATATGGAAAGAAAATTTACATTGGCTTGCAACAGTAACATGTTAAATGGCAGTCTTGCACCACTCCGCATTTTGGGTTGTAATGGCAAAGCCAGTACTTCCCATCAAGGGTGCGGAATTGGAGGGTTTTTTCCCAATGTTGTGTGGACCGCCAGCACACGGGGGTGCATTTCCCTTTGCAAGCAGCAGTGTAAACTCCCTCCCCCTTATGGTCCCTTCAGGGCTGGTCTCATGGAAGGTACGGCCCCACTTGTAGCTCTTGTGGTAACGTGGACTTGGGCCCACAGCACTGGCTGTGGGATCAAAGCCTTTCCCCCAATCTCCCTGGCGGTCGGAGGCCCCCAGACTCCCTGGTCCTATTTCCTTGGGATGTGCTTCAGTAGCCCAGGCTTATAGGGCCAGCCCTTACTTTATTTTAATTTGTTTTATACACTGCGATCAGAGTGTACCAGGGGTCTGTGGGGCAGGAGGCCATTCTGCCCCGGGAGAACAACAACAATTGGCCATGCTTTAGGATTGATCCAAACAACTATAACCACCATAGTTATAGACAAAGATGTTTTTCCTATGCAGTCAACTATAACATCAATAATCATGTTAATTAATGGATACCCGGTAATGGAACACTATGTGGAGTCACCATGGTAATACTGTTATGACTGATGCATATGTGGCTCCGTGGCACACTTGGCAGTGACGCAGCCAATTGTATATCATTGTTAATTATATAAAATTACATGATAACATCGTTCATGTTAATGGAACACAATGTAGTCACTGTGGTGATACCATCATGACAAATGCACATGTGGCTCCATAGTTAGCTTTGCAGTGATGCAGCCAATTATATATCAGTACATCTTCATTTTTCAGGCAGTAAAGTTAATTAATTCAAGTAATTCAGTTTCTTATACATACCTGTTATGGTAAAAGCATAACTATATAATTATATGGTCAGTCAACATTGGGTATAAATGTATGGCATAGAGAAGGAACCTCGGGTTTTGTAGAAAATGAACTTGTCATTTCTCATTTGTGACGATGCAATCCAAATTATAAATTAGTGTCCGAGTCACTGATGGCGTCCGAATTATCTAATACAGTAGTACGGTACCCAACTTATGAGGGTTTACTGTACCGGTACTGAATTAGCAATAATATAAATGATTTGGATGCACTTATATGAAAATAATATTTATAAGATATAACAGGACTATAGGTACGAGGGAGTGTTACCAAAATTATACAGTACGGTATGATGCAATCATGCAAATTGGACATGTTCAGTTCAAGTGAGTTTGCCTCCACCTGGAGCCTGAGGATGCCAGTGGTGAATGTGATGAATCAAATACTAATACAAGTCTACCTTTAAATACTGTACATATACCACAGTATACTTTTATTTATTCTATTTTCATTTTATATTTATGTGTAAAATACATGTATATTAGGGGACATAATATGTAACCAAGATTTTTGAGGAGGTTTACTGTCTAGGGAGGGGCCCAGGGGGGGTTTGGGGATAGAATCAGAATTGTAACCATAAACTTTCCTGGAATCTGAGTCTGAATATCACCAGGTGATATCTACAGCCTTTTTACAATATGTCACCCAAATAACTGGGGGTGTACATAGAAGATTACAACTAAGGAAAGATGCCCAAACAGTCTATGGTAGGCATCATCATGAGTGTACTACCAATTACTCTAAAATGCCACTAACCAGTCCTTTACAATAATTGCGAGCTTTTTGGTTCAATTTGGAGAAATCAATAAACCTCTTTCTCTTTTGACATATAAGCAATACACCACCACATATTAACTCACCTTTTCATATTAAACAGGTGAAGCTCCATCCTCTACTTGCTCCAATGTTAACTGTTGTTATAAAGAGCTAAGATGATGGTAAGGAGCCTCCACCATCACAGTCACCCCATGCCAGCCACCAAGTGCTGATCATCTTATCTGTAACAATGTAAATATGAGCTGCACTTGCCAAAATAACTCATATGCGAGTACCTCCTAACTAGTACAGTACACCCTTGATATTACACTGATATATCCAACAGTAATGAATAACAGAAGTCTGGCAGTATATTTGATGGTCTACAATGTGGGGCCAAGTGTAAAACTAAGTGGATGATACAACTATTTAATAGCATTTTATCAAGAGTCTACGGTTCAGTAATTAATGCTCAACTAGAACAAATACAGTAAAAGTCCTGTAATCCATATTGCAGGTGACTGAAGGTCATCCAGACTATTGGTTGGACCTCCCAATATAACTATGGTAAAAGAAACATAAATTATAGGATTACTTTAATGTCAACCAGCAATTTTGCCCCTAGAAGTGATAAATTCGTGTCCAGTAGTAACTGTTGGCAGATTAGTACAGGCAAGACTAATACTTCATATTTATTTATATACAGTACGGTACAGTATTAACATACAATATTGTAAATTTATTATTCATGCTTTCAAAGAGCACTTGTGATGCTGAAGCCATTTTAATTATGTTTATCATGGGTAGCCAACAAGATCACAAGTGAGCTTGATCAGACAAGCTCTCGCAGACGACACGAGTTGTTTCACTGTTCATCCGTTCATTCACTGTTTTCCAGCATAGACTGGGGACTGTCAGGCTGCTCTGAACTCACTGTATAGTGTCAGGCCTGGGATCATCTTGCAATGAATTCCCTTCTTTCCTGTTCATGATCTCGAACAGGTCGGTAATTCTGCATAAGAGGTCTACCTGGATTGTTCCCACATTTTATACATTTTCATGCATATTTTTGGTAAATTTACAGAAAATCTGGGTTCACTATATTGTATATATTAGTATCATTTTCCACTATTTTGGACCATTCTAAGACACTTTTCATCTATTGTGTTTCTCTCGGAAATGCCCCATTTACAAAACATAATTTTGAAACTAGTCTGACCTGACCTAACCTAGACCACAGCAGACTACCGGGACCTAACCTGGGCAAACTACCGGGTATAACCAGTGTAAACTATCGTAAAGTGACTGGGGCAAATTTCCAGGACCTAGCCTAAGTGGTAATACTCCTCAAGCCTAGCCAAAAACCCAGTTATTCTGTAATACCATATTTTTACTTGTTCTATTGATTGTTGCCCATAATATTGTGAGGAGATAACTTTTTTTACCCTGACTTGACCCGACCTAACCAAACCAGGACCAAGGCAGACTACCGGGAACTAACCTGGGCAGACTACCGAGAACTTACCTGGGCAGACTACTGGGAACTAACCTGGGCAGACTACCGGGACTGTCCTATGTTTACAATGGCAGGAAAACACGTTAGGCTCTGGAGAGCTGAACATTTCTATATGCTATTATACCAAAAATAAGTGCAATCTCCTCTTAAATTCATTACACATGAACATATTACATTGTCCCATGGTGAAATATACACAAATTGTAAATGTTTGCCAAGTGGACCTCTTATGCAGGTATACCCCATCATTATCCTTCTAACGTTAGTTAAAGAAATTGTCCCAGTATTTTGCCCAGGTTAAGTCCCGCTAGTCTGATGCAGTTTAGGTTAGGTTAGGTTAATTTCAAAATGCGCCATTTGAACATGCACTATCTTGGAAATGGGGCATTTGTGGAGGAAATGCCATTGAAGAAAATAGTCTTAAAATTGACTAAATAAGTGGATATAATTAAGGCCGAAAAACCGTACATAATAACGGTAATTCATTCAATATTTAAGTTACCGAAAATAGTCATATAGAAAGGTCTAAATAACTTACTTGGATAATGAAGCCAGAAAAACAGTACGCAATAACGGCAATTCTTTCAATATTTGCCTAAAAGCCTCATAAAGGACCAAAACATTCTCCAAATTCAGTATCAACATTATAGTTCATTATTACGTTTTCAAAAATGGCTAACTTTGTATAATGTTTTGGCTCAATGGCCGACCTGGTGATTTCAATTCCCTATTTACTGGACATTTGGACATCAACTCATATCTCAACATACCTCAGAACATTACCCGGTTATTGAAGAGGATGCAGGTGGATGAATCATTAACACAGGTGGTAAATACATGACGATGATGACGGATAACAATAGCAGCTCCCGGCCTCATCTATCACCATCGATCATAAGTAAACAAATGTCGAATGAGTCTTCAGCAGGGTTGCCAGATTAGAATTCGGGCTCATTACCAAACTCCTCAATTTTTATTACCAGACTGCACTTTTCATTACCAAATCCATAAGCCAAGTGTAATATATATATATATATATATATATATATTAGTGTGTTGTGTAGATAAAGGTTTTATAGTATTGTATGTTATTCTATGAGCAGACAACCCACCATCATTTTCAGTTGTGTCTTTGTAATATACATACGGTTTCTGCTGAGAATTTCTATAGCATATAGCTTTGATTATAACCAAGTCCTTTCAGCATCTCCCAGTCTTTAGCTGTATGGTATGAATTTTCATTATTATTATGGTTTCCAACATGCTAAACTAATAGAGGATATACGCTGTTTATTTTCTTTTGACTCTGCATGAGTTTTCAGCGTGGGTTTTCTTGTGGGGATCTGTCTGTTTCCTGGCATAGTCTGGAGGAATCCAGTAGCACTACAATTAATTACCAACAATAGAATCTCCCCATGATGTGTTGATATAAAGCAAGGGAAATGGTGCACTCGTAACAATCCAGTAGCACTACAATTAATTACCAACAATAGAATCTCCCCATGATGTGTTGATATAAAGCAAGGGAAATGGTGCACTCGTAACATAATATAATATAATATAAGGAAATATCAGTTCATTACCAAATTTGTTCAGTTTCATTACCAAATTCAAGGTCAATACCAAATCATAATTATTCATTACCAAACAGATTTTTCATTACCAAATTGGGCCTGATTTGGTAATGAAAAATACCAAATGGCAACCCTGGTCTTCAGTGTTGCGAGGTGTGCTTGACGAAATATCCCCATCTTTTTCATCAGAATTTCCCTTTTTTTTACCTCATTAATAATTTCCTGTCCTTTTTTATATTTCGTCTGGTAGGAATTTCCCTGTTTACTCTTGAACAATCTTTTTATAATTTCCCAGTGTGGACTTTAAAATTCCCTAAATTAGAGAAATTTCCTTGTATCTGGCAACACTGTTCTAAGGACTGTCTGGGAAGGAGGTAGATTACAGCGAATGCGCATGCGTAGTTTCGCATTTTAGTATCTATTTTTTACAAAGTTATTTAAATTCAAGTGAGGATTGATTGAGTTTTCATTATACAATATTAACACATTATATTTTCTATCACATTCATATGGGTGTGATATTGTTTTAAAGTTAGGTTTATTTGGTTTACATTTATTTTGAGTTTTGACATATTTCCAAATAACCCCTTGAGGTCTATTGGCACTTTCTTTTTTATAGATGTTTTCCTCAGTATTTCTGGCGAGGGCAATAGACTAGACTCTAGTATTCTATTGGTCTTAGGTGAAGTTAGAGAACAAGAAGAGTAGGCTAGTTGGTGGTGCATTTAACTTCATTATTTGGTTTCCTATCTCAGCAGGTAACAGTGGCGAGGAAAGTGTAGTTTTATACAACCTCATTTTCAAGGTATGGTGCTGTAGTCATAGTAGGGCATCCTTGTAGGAATGCCCAAAGACCTATATTATTTCTTCTAGTGCTTGGTTTGGTGTTGGAACAGGTCTGAAATAGACAGTGCTATCAGTATAGCTACGATAGTCCCCAGTAGGAACCCACTAAGCACATCTGACCAGTGATGCTTGTAGTCAGCTATCCGGGTGAAGGAGGTGTAGATTGCCATCATCAAACACATAAATTGTAAGAAGGGAAGCACCAACCTCGGGGTCTTGAACTTATATCGAACTTGTAGGTAAATCACAAAGTATATCATAGTGAAGGCAGAGAACGAGGCATGTCCAGATGGGAAAGAGAGCCTCGCCTCCTTCACGAGATGGCTGTTGGTGTTGGTGCAAGTGATGGAGGCAATGTAACGGTGTGGGATTGTGCAATTCATCTGTGACAATTCTGGCTGACAAATGTTCATGAAGTGGGGCCTGAGTCTACCTACAGTGTATTTTAACAGACTAGTAAGGATCCCGGAGGTGGCACATCCAAACATAAAATTGACAATAGCGACGTAACAGGCCCAGAAGTATGATCTCAATGGCTGTTGACCTAAGCTCTCTTTTCTGTAGCGCCAGTACTCCAGCCCCAGCATTGACAGTACTGGAATAAACGTGCCTACCACATACAACACAGCAGAACTAACGGTCGACTCCTTGAAGGGATGTTGTATGCTTTCATCATTGCAGTGAATACCTCTTTCATTTGGTTTACCGACTATATACAACACAAAGATTGGGGTGGCAACGACTAATAGCAAGAAAATGTCCCTTATAACTCTAAACATAGTTTTCCATGACTTTGTTTTATAGGCTGGAGAGACCTGACCCCAAGACAAATCTTCCATTGTCGTTCATATAGCATTGATCTATTATTAATTTGAGCAGTAACTAGGTGCAGTGTTACTACCACACCTTCCCATAATACCTTCCAGACAAACAGAATCATAATCTGAAATATAGGCAAAATAGAACTTTTAAAAATATGCATTGAGGTGTTGGGAAAATGTAATAAGAGTAATAAAGATAATGGTGCATATATTACAGAAGAGTAGCCAAGATGTGGTTGTGGGTAGTGAAGATCTGTGAAGAGTAGTGAAGATATGTTGGGAGTAGTGAAGATTCTATTTATACTGCCGAGGTTTCAACGAATTGTTATTTTCGAAAATCAGCAAATTAATTAAGTGATTTTTATGAATCAGCATTTTCAAGTGATAATCGTGAATCGGTTAAATAAGTGCGAGCCGCGAGTGAGGGATGGGGGGGGGGGGCGAGCGAAGCGAGCAGCGCCGCAGGCAAAAATACCCACGGCGCAGCCGTGGTGGGCGAAGCCCAGTGATTGTATGTTATAGTAAAGAATACAATGGAAACTGATTTTATTATTAATCAATCAATATATATTAAAAATTGCAACCTTTCAAAACTTTCAAAAATATTTTTTTTTAACGATTTTACGGTAAAATGTTTCATCTTCACTACTCCCCAGAGATACAAGAGACATTGCCCTTTATATTTGGCAGAGAGGTAGGTAGGTAAAATGTGGGTGGTAGGTAGGTTTTATGTGGGTGGTAGGTAGGTAAGATGTGGGTGGGTGGGTGGTAGTTAAGATGTGGGTGGAAGGTAGGTAGGTAAGATGTGGGTGGTAGGTAGGTAGTGAAGATGTCAATAATTATATGGGTGGGTGGTAGTTAAGATGTGGGTGGTAGGTAGGTAAGATGTGGGTGGTAGGTAGGTAGGTAGTGAAGCGAGCAGCGCCGCAGGCAAAAAAAAAATTTTATATTAAAAAAAAAAATTATAAAAAAAAATTTATATAATTTTTTTTATATATAAAAAAAAATATATAAAAAAAATTTATATAAAAAAATTACATAAAAAAAAAATTATATAATTTTTTTTTTATTTAAAAAAATGTTTATATAAAAAAAAATTTATATAAAAAGAATTTTATATAATTTTTTTTTTATATATAAAAAACTTTTTATATAAATTTTTTTTTATATAAATTAAAAAAAAAAAAAAAAAATATATAAATTTTTTTTATATAAAAAGAATTTTATATAAAAAAAAATTATATAAAAAATTTATATAAAAAAAAATTATATAAAAAAAATTGTTATATAAAAAAAATGTTATATGAAAAAAAAATATATAAAAAAATTATATAAAAAAAAATTATATAAAAAAAAAATTAGATAAAAAAAAAATTATAAAAAAAAATGTATGTAATTTTTTTTTATATAAAAAAAAATTATATAAAAAAATTGCAGCGGCGGCGACGACGAATAAAAAATAAAAATAAAATAAAATAATAATAATAATAAAAAAATATAATTATTAAAAAAAAAAAAAAAAATAATAAAAAAAAAAGTAAAAAAAAAATATATTATTAAAAAAGCAATTAAACCAATGCACACGTGGAAAGAACTGGTCGGAATTAGCTCCCAACTGGTATAAATATGTATATTGTTCGTGGTGTATACGATGGCTCTATTGTTTTTCTATGGAGTCGTCGTAGCAGTAGGATACCACGTTGTCGTATGCACCATGAATGTTCTTGCATAAGGCCCCTAGACACATCACTTTTAATGCAACGACTAAACTCACCATATATTGTGAATACAGTCAATGCAAACCTAATATTATAGAAACAGGAAAATGAACACTAAACACAATATACAGTGGCGGCAAGCGTGTGTTTTTCATGTGGGTCTGTTGGACTGAAAGTGTTAAAATTGCACGTTTAAAGTGGAGTGTCATCTTGAATCTTACTTTTGCTACTCTTCCCTTCAATTTGCGGTGACTGTGACAACTCGTCTTTGTGTTGCAATGAAAAGTAATGGTAGTAGATGAAGTCAGCATAACCCTGTCACTGGTTTGTCGGTCACGTTCTCCCTTCTCTAGATTAAAGAGAATTGAGAACACAGCTACACAGACTTTTACACAGTACTGTTTATTTTTTCCTCTCAGTAATTATAATAGTACATACAGTAACTATAATTCTACTAAGAGTATTTTGTGTTAAATACTAACTAATGATGATAATAAAACGACCAAGTTATGTTTAGTAGCTACTGTATTTACAATATTCCTAGTAAGAAGCAAATGAATATATAATATTATGCATATGAAACACTTGATTTATTCATACGTACACAGCAGTGAATCTTTATATGACATTTTCTATTACTATATTTGGCAATTGCGAGATCATGGTGAGTGAGTGAGTGATATGGTGAGTGGGTGAGTGAGTGATGGTGATGATGATGGCGATGATAGCAAGGGGACTGAGGAAGGGACAATCTACTGCAGGTGGGAACAGAGATAGTGGGGCCGGGTGGGGCAAGGCGAGGGGGTTGGAGGGTATAGTGGGGAGGGGAGGGACGAGGCGGGGCGTGGAGGCTACTGCAGGTGACGTTTATGGTGGGGCAGGGTTGGGCAGGGCAGGGCAGGGCAGGGCAGGGTGGGACGGGGCGTGGAGACTACTGCAGGTGTAGAAGCAGCATCACAGCAACGACCCTCACTACCCACCACGCTGACATCACTGCTGCACCTAGACCAATGAAACAATGACTTATTATCCTGATGTACAAATTATGCGATATTGAGTTGTAGTAGTAATCTTTGTTGTTGTGCTGTAATTTATGACCAGATTGTGAGGAGAAGAAAGCTTCGAAACGCCTGATATTACTCATTTCCCCACCCAGTATACCTATAGAGGCTGTGTTCGAATACAGGGTATGTGTGTTGTTGTAATTTTAAGATAAATAAACGAATCACACTATATAGTCACGTGCAAGTAAGAACAAAATTCACGTAAAGTTTCTATTGTTACTTTTTTTTTTTATGGAAGGACACGTGTGTAAAAGGAATACAATAGCCCACAAACTATCTCTTTAAGTAGGGCAGATTGAAAGACGAGGGGAAGACTGAGGGGAAGACTGAGGGGAAGACTGAGGGGAACAAGACTGAGAGGAAGACGAGGGGAAGACTGAGGGTTAAGAAGAGGGGAAGACTGAGGGTTAAGAAGAGGGGAAGACTGAGGGTTAAGAAGAGGGGAAGACTGAGGGAGAAACCAACCACTCCATTGATCTGTCTGTCTGTGGTGTGGAAGACTGTGTGTGTGTGTGTGTGTGTGTGTGTGTGTGTGTGTGTGTGTGTGTGTGTGTGTGTGTGTGTGTGTGTGTGTTCATTATACGATTCGTTTAACATACTTGAATATATTTGATGTCTGTTACTTCAGATGAATATAATCAAAATAAGAAAAACTAAAAACAAATCCGAAGTATATGTAAATCGTCTCTGTAACATTTAATTATATTTTGCACATGATTATATAAAAGAAAACAAAACAGGTAGACAGTATACATGCAGACTATTATATTCCTAAACAAACCAAACAGTGCCTTGATTCCTCCAAAGCATGCCAGGAAACAGACCCAGATGAAAAAAAAAAATAATGGTATCCTGTTGCCTGGAATAGTTTGGAGAAATCATTTGCTCCAGACTTACCACCCAAAACAATGTGCTATTTACCTTTCAAAAATTTCCAACTACATTACAGGGTACCATGATGATACCAGCCTATATAATGTGCCTATAATGTACCTATAATTATAATGTGCCTATATATATATAATGTACCTATATAATGTATCTATAATTATAATGTGCCTATATATATATAATGTACGTATAATATCCCTATAATTATAATGTGCCTATAATATGCCTATATAATGTGCCTATTGTTACAGGCTGTTACATAACGGTATTATTATTTTCTAGTTTAGCTATTAAATTCAATATGTAAAGTATAATGTGCCTATATAATGTACCAATAATGTGCCTATAATTATAATGTGTACTAAAGTAACTAACCATGAGAGGGTGATGATGATGCACGACCTTCCATGACAGAGGCTTGGTGTGGTGTGTCACTATGTACTGCCACCACGCTGCTCTCCCAGTAGTTGTCCCCTATGGCTGCTGTACACTTCACCATGGCTCGGCCCCCTGACAAGAGCAGGTTGGGTCGTAGTGGGAATTGCAGCCCAAGTACCGATGTTTTCAGTCCGTTCTCTGGGTCCTCGGTGGGTGGGTAGTGGGTGACCCAAGATGGTTCGGCCTGAGTGGGGGGAGTGTGGATTAATAAGGGGGTGCGGGAATAGGGGGACATGATGCCTCCTCCAAAGTATGCCACGAAACAGGACCAACACATCAACAAAAATAATGGTGTTTAATTGTTCTGTTGTTTGGATTTTTTTTTTTTTTTTTTTTTTTTTTTTTTGAGGAATCAGTTGCTCCAGATTTACCAACACAAAATGTAAACACACTAAATAATTGGTAGTAGTTCTCAATGAAGCAAGACACACACGTTTACGTAAATAATTATAGTTTTTAATGCCTTTCTTACTTAAGTACCATATATAGGCTACAAAATAATCCAACCTGGGTATTATTTATCACATTAATTCCTTGGCATGAAAGAAGATAATTTTGATGATGTTGGTTGCAGGAGAACTGGAGAATACTGACTGCTATTATAATATTAAAATAAAGTGAAGTTAAGTGTGGTAATTTTTGTTCTAAATATTAAAAAATTAAAGTGAAGTTACTTGTGATATTTTTTGTTCTAAATATTAAAAACAAAAGTGAAGTTAACTGTGGTAATTTTTGTTCATTTCTTAAACAGTGAGGTGGTCAATATTCAGACGAGATGTGAAATACCTTGGGGAATTCAGTAGCTTCTAAAAGCATGCACGCACCGACACCCTCCCCCTCGTGTACGTTACTTGAGAGACTACACACACACACACACACATACACACACACACGGTCTCTCTTTCTCTCTCTCTCTCACACACACACAAACACATGGTCTCACACACACGCACACACAAACACATGGTCTCACACACACGCACACACATACATGGTCTCTCACACACACACACACACGGTCTCTCTCTCTCTCTCTCTCTCTCTCTCTCTCTCTCTCTCTCTCTCTCTCTCTCTCTCTCTCTCTTTCTCTCTCACACACACAGACACACAGACGGTGGGGTAACTGACCGGCTCATCATTGACGTAAAATGAGAGTGTGGCTGGAGGGAAGGAGTTGTATGATGAACAGTTTACAGTGACCTCCTCGTGGACTTGGTAAGCTGACTGTACTCCCACGATTCTGGGTTTCTCGTCTGGCAGGTCTGATATGGATTAAAAGATTTATTGTTAGTTTATTTAGGCTACTTCCCCTGTATGGAGGAATATTAAAGAAAAAGGGATTGTTGTTTTTATGGGGTGATTTTTTGTTATTTGACCAACATGCAAGCTAGAAAAATACTTCATACTGTCGAAATACAATTGTAATATGCGAGTTAAAAAATAATGACCACGACAGTAACTAAAATACCTCCCCATGTTTCGATAAATCCTGAATTGACCCCCTTACATGCAGGAACCTTAATACTTCCTCATGTTTCGGTATATCCGGAATTAACCCACTACTACAGGAACTATATAGATGTAATACCTCCACATGTCTCAGGAAATGTTGAAACTCACCCACAACACTGAGGGTGGCCACGGCTGTCTCTGTGTGGAAGGATGGGGCCTCGGCTGACACCTCACAGCGATATAGACCCGTCGCCCCGAGCTTGAAGTTCTGTATCTTGATGCGTCCACGGTTTGACGCAGCCTTGTCAACCGTGAGTGGATTCCCCTTGACTGGGAAGGTCCTGATGGCGGGGGTCTCAGCTGGCGTCCACCGGTAGAACTCATCCAATCCGAGGTACCACTTGAGGGCGTAAACACTCTCTCCTTTGGTGAACTCACACTGGAACCATCCGCCTTCACCCACGGCCACCACGTCTGGTACGTTAATGCGAGTGATGCTCAGACCCGCCGCTACCTCTGTGTACACAAAACAAGTCACACAATGAGTCAGAGTTTTATAGCAAAATTATAATAACTATTAGCTTAAGCCTTAACCACAAATCTAGACAGTACTATACCTTAAGTAATAACTATTGCTCAAGCCTTAACCACAATTCTAGACAGTACTGCCTAAAATAATCCCTATAACTCAAACCTTTACCAAAAAATATTCTAGACAGTACTACCTCTTCCCTTCACAGGTCTAAGTTAACCCACCCATGCACGGTACAGAGGGAGCTGAATATTATGTGTGTTGGTTGGGAACTTGGGAAGAGGTGCAGTGTGTACTCTCAAAGCCAATTATTTACTTTAGAGAGACTCGGTCGGTTCACAACAACGAACCATCTTACAAAGTGTACTTGGTCATGCCTTTTGTGACTGACCCCTCCTACCTATACACATACATACATACATACCCTTTCATACACACACAAAGGTTTTAGTTCAGTGATATCTTTTACTTCATACACACACAAAAAAAGTTTCAGCTCAATGATATCTTTTACTTCATACACACAAAAAAGGTTTCAGTTCAATGCCATACATAATTTTAACTTCAGCAATCCAGAGCACTGAATATATTGGTTAACCTAAACTATATATTACTACTGACACAAGCAGACTCTGAAAAGGCAAACTACATTACAATCAGATAATTAGAAAACCACACTTTACAATCCCTTCTTCAGTCAACCAGCTGTTCGATACATATAAAATTAATACGATATTCAGAACAAAACGAAGTGGTGGTGGTGGTGTGTGTGTGTGTGTGTGAGAGGGTAGAACTGTGTGTGTGTGTGTGTGAGAGGGTAGAACTGTGTGTGTGGGTGAGAGGGTAGAACTGTGTGTGTGGGTGAGAGAGGGTAGAACTGTGTGTGTGTGGGTGAGAGGGTAGAACTGTGTGTGTGTGTGGGTGAGAGGGTAGAACTGTGTGTGTGTGGGTGAGAGAGGGTAGAACTGTGTGTGTGTGGGTGAGAGGGTAGAACTGTGTGTGTGTGTGTGTGAGAGGGTAGAACTGTGTGTGTGTGTGGGTGAGAGGGTAGAACTGTGTGTGTGTGTGTGTGAGAGGGTAGAACTGTGTGTGTGTGTGTGTGTGAGAGAGGGTAGAACTGTGTGTGTGTGTGTGTGTGAGAGAGGGTAGAACTGTGTGTGTGTGGGTGAGAGGGTAGAACTGTGTGTGTGTGTGTGTGAGAGGGTAGAACTGTGTGTGTGTGTGTGTGAGAGGGTAGAACTGTGTGTGTGTGTGTGTGTGAGAGGGTAGAACTGTGTGTGTGTGTGTGTGAGAGGGTAGAACTGTGTGTGTGTGTGGGTGAGAGGGTAGAACTGTGTGTGTGTGTGTGTGAGAGGGTAGAACTGTGTGTGTGTGTGTGTGTGAGAGAGGGTAGAACTGTGTGTGTGTGTGTGTGTGAGAGAGGGTAGAACTGTGTGTGTGTGGGTGAGAGGGTAGAACTGTGTGTGTGTGTGTGTGAGAGGGTAGAACTGTGTGTGTGTGTGTGTGAGAGGGTAGAACTGTGTGTGTGTGTGTGTGGGTGAGAGGGTAGAACTGTGTGTGTGTGTGTGTGAGAGGGTAGAACTGTGTGTGTGTGTGTGTGAGAGGGTAGAACTGTGTGTGTGTGTGGGTGTGAGAGGGTAGAACTGTGTGTGTGGGTGAGAGAGGGTAGAACTGTGTGTGTGTGTGTGAGAGAGGGTAGAACTGTGTGTGTGTGTGTGAGAGAGGGTAGAACTGTGTGTGTGTGGGTGAGAGAGGGTAGAACTGTGTGTGTGGGTGAGAGAGGGTAGAACTGTGTGTGTGTGGGTGAGAGGGTAGAACTGTGTGTGTGTGTGTGTGAGAGGGTAGAACTGTGTGTGTGTGTGAGAGAGGGTAGAACTGTGTGTGTGTGTGTGTGTGAGAGAGGGTAGAACTGTGTGTGTGTGGGTGAGAGAGGGTAGAACTGTGTGTGTGGGTGAGAGAGGGTAGAACTGTGTGTGTGTGGGTGAGAGGGTAGAACTGTGTGTGTGTGTGTGTGAGAGGGTAGAACTGTGTGTGTGTGTGGGTGAGAGGGTAGAACTGTGTGTGTGTGTGGGTGAGAGAGGGTAGAACTGTGTGTGTGTGGGTGAGAGGGTAGAACTGTGTGTGTGTGGGTGAGAGGGTAGAACTGTGTGTGTGTGGGTGAGAGGGTAGAACTGTGTGTGTGGGTGTGAGAGGGTAGAACTGTGTGTGTGTGTGTGTGTGAGAGGGTAGAACTGTGTGTGTGTGGGTGAGAGAGGGTAGAACTGTGTGTGTGTGTGTGTGTGTGAGAGGGTAGAACTGTGTGTGTGTGTGGGTGAGAGGGTAGAACTGTGTGTGTGTGGGTGAGAGGGTAGAACTGTGTGTGTGTGTGTGTGTGAGAGAGGGTAGAACTGTGTGTGTGTGTGGGTGAGAGAGGGTAGAACTGTGTGTGTGTGTGTGTGAGAGGGTAGAACTGTGTGTGTGTGTGGGTGAGAGGGTAGAACTGTGTGTGTGTGTGGGTGAGAGGGTAAAACTGTGTGTGTGGGTGAGAGAGGGTAGAACTGTGTGTGTGTGTGTGTGTGAGAGGGTAGAACTGTGTGTGTGTGTGTGTGTGAGAGGGTAGAACTGTGTGTGTGTGTGGGTGAGAGGGTAGAACTGTGTGTGTGGGTGAGAGAGGGTAGAACTGTGTGTGTGTGTGGGTGAGAGGGTAGAACTGTGTGTGTGTGTGGGTGAGAGGGTAGAACTGTGTGTGTGTGTGTGTGAGAGGGTAGAACTGTGTGTGTGTGTGGGTGAGAGAGGGTAGAACTGTGTGTGTGTGTGTGAGTGAGAGGGTAGAACTGTGTGTGTGTGTGTGAGAGGGTAGAACTGTGTGTGTGTGTGGGTGAGAGGGTAGAACTGTGTGTGTGTGAGTGAGAGGGTAGAACTGTGTGTGTGTGTGGGTGAGAGGGTAGAACTGTGTGTGTGTGTGTGTGTGAGAGGGTAGAACTGTGTGTGTGTGGGTGAGAGGGTAGAACTGTGTGTGTGTGGGTGAGAGGGTAGAACTGTGTGTGTGTGTGGGTGAGAGGGTAGAACTGTGTGTGTGTGTGGGTGAGAGGGTAGAACTGTGTGTGTGGGTGAGAGGGTAGAACTGTGTGTGTGTGTGGGTGAGAGGGTAGAACTGTGTGTGTGTGTGAGAGGGTAGAACTGTGTGTGTGTGTGAGAGGGTAGAACTGTGTGTGTGTGTGGGTGAGAGGGTAAAACTGTGTGTGTGTGTGAGAGGGTAGAACTGTGTGTGTGTGGGTGAGAGGGTAGAACTGTGTGTGTGTGTGAGAGAGGGTAGAACTGTGTGTGTGTGTGTGGGTGAGAGGGTAGAACTGTGTGTGTGTGTGGGTGAGAGGGTAGAACTGTGTGTGTGTGGGTGAGAGGGTAGAACTGTGTGTGTGTGTGTGTGTGTGAGAGGGTAGAACTGTGTGTGTGTGTGGGTGAGAGGGTAGAACTGTGTGTGTGTGTGAGAGAGGGTAGAACTGTGTGTGTGTGTGGGTGAGAGGGTAGAACTGTGTGTGTGTGTGTGTGAGAGGGTAGAACTGTGTGTGTGTGTGGGTGAGAGGGTAGAACTGTGTGTGTGTGTGTGTGTGAGAGAGGGTAGAACTGTGTGTGTGTGTGGGTGAGAGAGGGTAGAACTGTGTGTGTGTGTGTGAGAGGGTAGAACTGTGTGTGTGTGGGTGAGAGGGTAGAACTGTGTGTGTGTGGGTGAGAGGGTAGAACTGTGTGTGTGTGTGGGTGAGAGAGGGTAGAACTGTGTGTGTGTGTGGGTGAGAGGGTAGAACTGTGTGTGTGTGTGTGTGTGAGAGAGGGTAGAACTGTGTGTGTGTGTGGGTGAGAGAGGGTAGAACTGTGTGTGTGTGTGTGAGAGGGTAGAACTGTGTGTGTGTGGGTGAGAGGGTAGAACTGTGTGTGTGTGGGTGAGAGGGTAGAACTGTGTGTGTGTGTGGGTGAGAGAGGGTAGAACTGTGTGTGTGTGTGAGAGAGGGTAGAGCTGTGTGTGTGTGTGGGTGAGAGGGTAGAACTGTGTGTGTGTGTGTGTGAGAGGGTAGAACTGTGTGTGTGTGTGGGTGAGAGGGTAGAACTGTGTGTGTGTGTGAGAGGGTAGAACTGTGTGTGTGTGTGTGGGTGAGAGGGTAGAACTGTGTGTGTGTGTGTGGGTGAGAGGGTAGAACTGTGTGTGTGTGTGGGTGAGAGGGTAGAACTGTGTGTGTGTGGGTGAGAGGGTAGAACTGTGTGTGTGTGTGTGTGAGAGGGTAGAACTGTGTGTGTGTGTGTGTGAGAGGGTAGAACTGTGTGTGTGTGGGTGAGAGGGTAGAACTGTGTGTGTGTGTGTGTGAGAGGGTAGAACTGTGTGTGTGTGTGGGTGAGAGGGTAGAACTGTGTGTGTGTGGGTGAGAGGGTAGAACTGTGTGTGTGTGTGTGTGAGAGGGTAGAACTGTGTGTGTGTGTGGGTGAGAGGGTAGAACTGTGTGTGTGTGTGGGTGAGAGGGTAAAACTGTGTGTGTGTGGGTGAGGGTGAAATGTGTGTGTGTGAGAGAGGGTGAAATGTGTTGATAGAACAATGATAGATGAGGGCGAGAGAAGAGGTTGGGTGGTCATGGGAGGGAGAGTGTGTGGGTGTATGTGAGTGTGTGTGTGGGTGGGTATGGGAGAGTGAGAATGGGAGTAACTGGGTGTGTGTATGAGAGAATGAGAGTGTGTGGGTGTGGGAGAGTGAGAGTGATTGGTGGGTGGGCATGAGGGTGTATAGTGTAGAGAGATGGTAGGTGGGTGGGTGTGAGAATGATAAAGTGTGTGTGTGTGTGTGTGTGTAGAGAGAGAGATGGTAGGTGTGGGTGGGTGTGAGAATGATAGTGTGTGTGTGTGTGTGTGTGTGTGTAGAGAGCGAGATGGTAGGTGTGTGTGTGTGTAGAGAGAGATGGTAGGTGGTGTGTGGTGGTACTGAGATAATGATAATAATAGGTGGACATAAAGGTCTATACTGAAATATGGTAAGTGGGTATGAGAAAGTAAACTGACCATGCGTGAGTCAGTGAGTGAGTGAGCGAATGAGAGTGAGTTAGCCAGCTAGCCAGTGAGTGAGTGAGTTAGCTAGCCAGTGAGTGAGTTAGCCAGTGAGTGAGTTAGCTAGCGAGTGAGTGAATGAATGAGTTAGCAAGTGAGTTAGCTAGCCAGTGAGTGAGTTAGCGAGTTGAGTGACCGAGTGAGTAAGCAAGTGAGTTGAGTGACCGAGTGAGTTAGCAAGTGAGGGACCGAGGGAGGGCACATAATAATAATCCTCACGGTAGGCTCCACCACACGTCCACCACACAATTCAAGAGTATTGTCCTCACCGGCCTTGAATGAGAGGTTTGCGTGTGAGTGACATTTGCCTGGTATATCCTAGCCTGGTACCGTGGTGGTGGTGGTGGTGGTATAGTGCCGTGGTGGTGGTGACCCTATGCCGCAGCTACTCATATACTCATGGATGGATGGATAGATATAGATAGATAGATAGATAGGTAGTTAGATAGATAGATAGATAGGTAGATAGATAGATAGATAGATAGATAGATAGGTAGGTAGTTAGATAGGCACAAGGGCATGGAATGATAGATAGATAGACACAATGGCATAGATTGATGGATAGACAGACAGGCAGACAGACACAAGGGCATAGATTGATGGACGGATAGATATACAGGCACAAGGGCATAGCTTGATGGATAGATATAGATAGATAGGTAGATACATATATATAGAAAGGCACAAGGTAGATAGATAGATATATATACAAATAATAAATTTAAATATCTGTGTGTACTGTTCATTGTGTAATCCATTAGGGTAATTCTTGTAAGAGTACGGTATGTACAGTTAAAACGGCTTAACTTAACTTAAAGGATAGAGTCAATTTCAGTGCAGTACGGCCGCCAGATTTAGTGTTAAGAGGTCAGGCTTAATGCTGTTAAATTTAGGGTATAGATGGCGCTAGATTCGAGCAACCAAAAGTGACGCTGATGTCTCTCTCTCTCTCTCTCTCTCTTAAAAAAATAAAGTCGGTGAGTCACACATAATTATATACTCGTACTTCAGTCTCAGTTCAATTGACTCAAGTATCGAACAAAAAAGACCCTAACCATCATATTATTCCATCAAAGTTTTACCCCATCAAGACCAAGAGAGGGATAAAATATACGTTGTAACACTTATGGGAGGTCAGCCAAGTTGCCAACCCCTAACTAATAATTCCCAAGTTGTCTATAGTGTAGCATGAGAAGGAAGGAAGGAACTCAAGGAAGGAAAACTCTCTGTCTATTTTTACTTCACGATTCGATCTGATGTGGGGGATGCATGGCTAGACTCTCTTAATTAAGGGGGAAGTACAGTGTTGGCAAATCTGGAGCAACTGATCCCTCCAAACTATTCCATGCAACAGGATACCATTATATTTCTTTATCTGGGTCTGTTTCCTGGCATATTTTGGAGGAATCAAGGCACTCCAATGTACCAAAAGTATACTCTCCCCTTAAAACTCCCTACACCACCATACCACATTGGATTGGAAGTGAAGACATTGAACGTACAGTCAAGAGCGCTAATATGTATTCGAGTGTGTTTCGAATATATACCTGGAGACAGTAAAAATATATATGCATAATTGAGCTGTTCTAGTGCTTCAACCAATAGCTGTATACGTATTAGTGCTCGTGGATGTACAGTCGTGGTCAATAATAATCATCCACATATGGGTGTCTCAAACAACTTACTGTCTAATGTTTTCACGTTCATATATGATGTTATTGTTTTAAAGTAGTGTGTATCTGCTCGTAGTAAATTAAAAGATGGTAGTTAATCTATTTATTTTAAAGTATATCACCTAAGAAACAGAGGGAAACAGTCAAAATGTTACGTGAATTACTCCTATATGGATGATTATTTTTGACCATGACTGTACTTGTCCAGGTCAATGCAAGGTCAATCAATGGTGCTGCATCGACATCGTTGTCAGAATGGGGCAGAAATTCCCATGCAGTGCTGAGTTGTGTTATGGGCAGCGTGCAACTTATAGACATTATCGTGCAACAACAGCACTGAGGGAGTCCATTGCAGAGTATACATATATAAGTCACCACTTTAAGTTTCAAAATGCATGTATTCCTTAAATTTTGTGACGATGGTTTGATAAGAATGGATGTTGAATGTTGCACCACGAGAAGAGAAGTAATCTTGAACCATATATATATATTTATACTGTATATAATTATTTATATATATATAATAGCCAACGATAATAAAAAAAGACCCAAATCTAGCGACCAATTTGCCTCCAACGCGTTTATAAATAATGACAATGTGATAGTGCTTTGCCTTATTTGTCACATCCATAGTTAACTACAAGGTAAAGTTAGTTGTTGGGGGTCTGCTTGACAACAACAACAACAACAGCATTACATATTTTAATTTAAGGGGGTGTGGGAGTAGGGGACAAGTTGGGGAGTGCGGGAGTAGGGGGACAGACTTGGGATGGGGTGGGGGAGTAGTGGGAAAGGCTTGGGAGGGGAGTGGGGGAGTAAGGGGGATGCATGCGGAAATAGGGTGACAGGCTTTTCACCCACCCCCTATTCCAGCACCCCCCAAACCTAGCCCCCTATTCCCACCCCCCCCAAGGATACCCCCCCTACTCCCACACCCCGTTAATTAACCCAACATGGATTCCAAACTATTCATTTTCACGCTACACTCGTGTTGAACTGTTGTCTTCTTATCAGTAACCAGAGCAGATCATTCATTATTGTCTCTTGGTATCAGTTTGTATCAGAGGCCAAGTTGAGTCACAGAGAAGTCGCCTTTCTTTTACCTACCGTATAAGAAGGAAGGACATGACAGGTAAGATAAATATCACCCTGCAAGAAAAACACCGCCTCTATGATTATGGCGTCACCAGCTACAAAAACAAGGGCGGCAGTTTCAACCCACGAGACGAGACGAGACGAGACGAGACAAGACGAGACGAGTCGCTTTTATACTGATAGAGATCTCATCATTAATGGGGAGAAATTTGGTGTTGATAAATCTGGAGCAACTGCATCCTCCAAACAATTCCAAAGCAACAGGACACCATTAGTTTTGTCCATCTGGTTCTGTTTCCTGGCATACTTTGGAGGAATCAAGATACTCCAATGTAACAACAGTGAATTACCCCCTTTGGTACATTGGAGCGCCTTGATTCCTCCAAAGTATATTATTATATATGTCAGGAAACAGAACCAATGAATAAAAATGTAATAGTATCCTGTTGCTTGGAATAGTTTGGAGGAATCAATTGCTCCAGATTTACCACGCATCAGCTGCACTGTACTAAATACTAAAATCTTTTCAGTCAATTGGAGGCTACAGATTCCTTCTTTAATTAAACCTGGACCACAAAACAAACCACCGAAATTGAGGAACCGATATTTTGAATGACACAATACAGCCACAATCAAATAAATAACCACCGACACTTTCCTTCCATCGTGCATATTATAAATCAAAATATAATCATACAACAACACCTTACGTAATTTCAAATCCTTCGATTATTATTATCATTATTATTATTGAGGTGCTGCAAAATCATACACGTGTTGTTCTTTACTACCAAGATATTTATTATACTGTACTACGATGGAAGGAAGGTGTTGGTGGACATTTGATTGTGGTTGTACATACATACACGTGTTGTTCTTTACTACCAAGATATTTATTTATACGACGATGGAAGGAAAGTGTTGGTGGACATTTGATTGTGGGTGTACCATCAAATTACAACCGAGATCTTCTTCCTTCATTATAAAAGATGACTTTGTTGCCAGCTCCACTAATCCATCAACCCACGTGCCTCTTATCCCATCACGGCAATAAGGGCTTAGGAACATGCAAATTGTGTGTTGGGGTGGATATGGCCGTAAAAAAACGCTTCCCAAAAGAACGTGTGTGTGTGGGAGATACTATGATATGTATACACACACACACACACACACACACACATTCATTAATTTTTTCTTTAGAAGTTTAGATCATAGACGATGTGAAAAAAGTCATATTACCTAACAAGTTTTATTAATTTTATACTTCATTGTTGCTGATAATAATAATAATAAAAAAAAATGTTGTGATTGTTGCTTCACTATTTCTTGTCATTTTTTTTTCCTGTCATTTACACAACTCTTCATAGTTACTTCAGTAGCAATATTTCATTTGTTGTTAATTAAGGGACCCGTGACGTACAGGTATTATAGTTAGAAAATTGGAGATAAATGAGTCCTTCATATATTGCCACGAAACACACAAACACACTCACACACACACACACACCTATATGGAAGGAGCTTGTTTCGTGGCATAGTCAGGAGGAATCAGAAGACTCCTATATTCATACACGATCACAGGGTCCTTAATTAATGACGTCTGGTGAAATATGTTACAAAAAAAAAAAAAAAAAAAAAAAAAAAAAAATCATGTTATGGAATTCCCAGCAGGTCATTGATTAATTAATTAAGGGGGATGTTCAGTGTTGGTAAATCTGGAGCAAATGATTCCTCCAAACTATTATTCCATGCAACAGAATACACACCATTATTTTTGTCCATCTGGTCTTGGGACAAAAAAAAAAAAAAAAAAAAAAAAAAAAATGGTCTTGTTTCCTGGCATATTTTGGAGGAGGGATTAAGGCACTCCAATGTATCAAAAGTGAATAATTACCACCTTAATTTCCTTTACACCGAAGTCAGCAGTCTCTCCATCCTACCTAATACTGTACAGCCACAATCAAATATCCACCGACACTTTCCTTCCATCGTAGTAAATATCTTGGTAATAAAGAACAACACGTGTATGATTTTCCAGCACCTCATAATAATAATAGAGGGGGTTGAGTTGACGTAAAGTGTTGTATGATTATATTTTGATATATGTAAGTACAGCCACAATCAAATATCCACCGACACTTTCCATCCATCGTAGTAAATATCTTGGCATTTGCAGCACCTCATAATAATAATAATTGAGGGGGTCGAGTTGACATAAGGTGTTGTTGTATGGTTATATTTTGATATGAGACTGATTTATTTATTTGTTTGCACGATGGAAAGAAAGTGTCGGTGGTTATTTATTTGATTGCAGCTGTAAATAACTCTTGGGATCCAATTCCAAAAAGACCGACTCCAGCCTACTACCATTCCACCTCGTAACAGCAATTGAGGGTGATGGTGATAGGCCTATATTTCACACTTAATAAGGGGGGAAGTTTTGTGTTGGTAATTCTGGAGCAACTGAATCCTCCAAATTATTCCTAGCAACAGAACACCATTATTTTTTGCTCTTCTGATCCTGTTTCCTAGCAAACTGTTGGAGGATTCAAGGCACTCCAATCTACCGAAAAAGAATGATACCTTTAATCTCTCTCTCTCTCTCTCTCTCTCTCTCTCTCTCTTTAAGAACAATACGTGCACAATATAATTATTATAGGATATTATTAAGGAACTATTGCCTAAATCTTTTGCATTAACTTGGTATTTAAACAGAGCATGAAAACTAATATTTTTGACGGGTTTCGTAAGACAATGAATGTACTACGGCCACAATCAATCAAATAACCATCGACATTTTCCTTCCATTGTGGAAAATAAATCAGTATCATATCAAGATATAATCACACAACCCTACGTCAATTCAACCCCCTCAATTATTATTATGAGGTGCTGCAAAATCATACACGTGCTGTTCTTTATTACCAAGATATTTACTACGATGGAAGGAAAGTGTCGGTGGATATTTGACTGTGGCTGTACATACATACACGTGCTGTTCTTTATTACCAAGATATTTACTACGATGGAAGGAAGGTGTTGGTGGATATTTGACTGTGGCTGTACATGTAAAGAAGCAAGGGGCGGGGTTGTTGTTGTGGTGGTTGTCGTTGTCGTCGTCTACACATAATAAAGGCGCGTAAAACCAAACAGGGGCCACATAGATTAGGGGGACCTCGACATTATGGGGAGATAGATGGACAAAGGCCAAGCATTTAACTATTTTAAGAGAAGGAGATTATATAGCACAGTAGACTGAAGAAAAGGAGTTAAGAAAAGGAGATATTATAGTAGGATGGAGAATAAAAGTTAAGAGAAGAAGATAGTGTAGTTGACTCGAGAATAAGAGTTAAGAGAAGGAGATAGTAAAGTATAGTAGACTGGAAAAATAAGAGTTACAAGAAAGAGATAGTGAATAGTAGACTAAAGAAAAGGGGTTAAGAGAAGGATATATAGCAGTACAATAGACTAGTAGAGCACTGGAGACGAGGGATAATATATATACACCAGTACTGTAGTTGGAGTGAATGGGCGTGTGCATGAGTGAGGGACAAAGGTTACAGTAGGTAGGCAATACAAGTAACCACTCTATGCTCTACTAAAGATGAAGAGAAGGAGATATAGCAGTACAATAGACTATAGAGCAAGGGAGTAAAGGGATAACATATATACAGTATAATGTAGTTGAGTGAGGGATAAAGGCTAGGTAGGTAGGTAGGTAGGCTATACAAGTAACCACTCTATATTTATGCTCTACTGAAGATAATTTTACGATGGGTAGCTTGTGTTTCCTCGACAAGTTTATAATTATTCATGTTTAGAAAATTACCTTACCAGATTTAATTAAGAGGTTATTTTTCTCCCTGTAACTCCTTCATCAATGTGATTTCTAGTTTTGTTTACTTAAGGGGGGAAGTTTTGTGTTGGTAAATCTGGAGCAACTGAATCTTCCAAACTATTCCAAGCGACAGAACACCATTATTTTTGCTCATCTGGTCCTGTTTCCTAGCATACTTTGGAGGAATCATGTCACTCCAATGTACCAAAAAAAAAAAAAAATACCATCTTAATTAGGGAAGAGTGAGTATATTATAATTATTTGGTACATTGGGGTGCCTTGATTCCTCTAAAGTATGCCAGGGAACAGGACCAGATGAAAATAATGGTGTTCTGTTGCTTGGAATAGTTTGGAGGATTCAGTTGCTCCAGATTTACCAACACATTTATTTGTATCTTCCTCTTAATTTTTAGCTTGCGACTGTCGATTTACTCCCTCCCCCCCCCCCACACACACACACCCTCATTCCCAGAGGTTAGAAAGAAAGAGAGAGAGAGAGAGAGAGAGAGAGAGAGAGAGAGAGAGCAGGGTGGGTCGAGAGAGAGAAATTGACAACAGACGGTGACGAGTAGTAGCAGTTCGTGGATCTTAAATTAAATAAGGGAAGAATCTCTTTTTAGCTCCGGCCTCAGCAGAGAGCTAAAGGTCTTATCGTAATTATTGTTCTTGTTCTTGTTTTTCTTCTTCTTGGGGCGACAACTTCTAAAATGCTTCAACTGACTCACTTACTCACTCATTCTTCTTGGGGCGACCATTTCTTAAAAGGGGTTCAACTCACTCACTCACTCCCTCATTTCACTTGAATCATTAAGAGCCGGAGCTTTTGAAGGGTTTTCCTTCATGTTCTTGTTATTGATTCTTTCTAGGTAAATTTAAAAAGCAACTGGCCACCTCTAAAGTCTATTATGAAATTTATTTTATATATTTATTACATATAATTATATTATTATTATATTTATTATTATCATTGTTATATATATATTATTATTATTTTTAATCTTATTTATTTATTATATATATATATATATATATATATATATATATATATATATATATATATATATATATATATATATATTTACCATCACATGTTTCTCGCGTTAATAGACAAAGTGGCCGCGTATGGGACATAAAAGATACACGAGTCTAAGGAGAGGAGATGGCGCCAGGCTTCAAAGGCTCGTAACATATATAGAAATCAGAAGACGACGGTGGTAAAGAAAGAAAGTCGCCTCGGTATAAATTATTGGTAGAGGTGTGTCGTCGATTCCACCAAGCAGTTATAATTATTAAGGAGACCATTAAATTGATATAGCCAGACAGGAAATTGGAGGTAAATGAGTCCTTCGAATACTGCAAAGAAACACACACACCTATAATTATGGAAGGGGTTTTTGTTTCGTGGCATAGTCAGGTAGGAATCAGAAGCCTCCAATTCTCATACACGATCACAGGGTCCTTAATTTTGTTTTAGTGGAGTGCCTTGATTCCTCCAAAGTATACCAGGAAACAGAACCAGAAGAGCAGCAATAATAATGGTGTTCAGTTGCCTGGAAAAATAGTTTGGAGAATTCAGTTGCTCCAGATTTACCAACACAAAATTTTCCCCCTAACATTGACTTACTTCGCCTTCTTGTCAACCATGCAAGGAGGTGGCGAAACTTTGGTCCGCGACTGTACACACACACACACACTCTCACACATACACTCTTCTCGCTGACTCTCCCCTCATGACCCTTCTATTTATACGTGTATATATATTTGCCTTTGAAGCCCCCTAACTTGCACGTATGTATGTAAGTACTGTACCACCTTTCACGTCTCCTCTGCATACATCACCAGGCACTCTCATCCCTCCTTACTTTTACCTCTCTCTCTCTCTCACTTTCTCTCTCTTCACAAGTTCACTTTGTATAGGTATTATATCTTGATGTCGCCTTCCCCTTTCTTTTTCCTCTCTGTCTCTCTCTCTCTTTCTTATCTCTTATCTCTTCAAGGGAACTACCTCATGCGTATATACCGGCTTCTTACATCATGTTCTAAGCCCATCATGATATTCAAAGGCTCAATCAATAATTATGTGTGTGTGTGTGTATTCGGGGAAGTGAAGTAAGTGGTGAGGGTCGATCGAGGCTATACCGTGATTCCTTCTAACATTTTAAACTATTCCAAGCAACAACAGACCATGCACCATTATTATTATTATTTTTTTCATCTGGTCCTGTTTCCTAGCATAATTGGAGGACTTTGGAGGACTCAAGGCACTCCAATGTACAGTCACAAGCAATAATAACAGTCTAATTCACCAACAAACTAATGCCAGTGGAGATCTTATTTATTTTTTGTGCATTTATTTACCGTCTCTAGGTATTCGAAGCACACCTGTAAACTTATTATTTGTGTTCGTGACTGACTGTACCAAAAGTATACTACTATAGCCCCTTAATTAAAGATATAGGCTGGATGACCCGACAGACTGCATGGTGTATTGAATTGGTAACGAAACAGTATTGCCAAGGTTCGAAACAGTATTACCAAGGTTCGAAACAACAGTATTACCAAGGTTCACTTTTCATGACTTCGGTGTTTGTTTGTTGTGGTGGAAAGTGAACCTGATACTGTCTCGTTACCAACTCAATACAATAGTTTGTTTTGGGTGGTAAATCTGGAGCAATTGATTCCTCCAAACTATTCCAGGCAACAGGATAGATAGATACCATTATTTTTCTTCACGTGGGTCTGTTTCCTGGCATACTTTGGAGGACTCACAGCACTTCAATCTATCAAAAAAAAGTATGCTATCCCCTTAATTAAGCCTATATTTAACACTCACTTCGCCTTCCTACCAGCCAAGGGGTTGACGAAACTTTGGTCCGCGACTGTACACCATATAATTATACAGGATGTGGGCATAGAAACTCATCTATTTAATTACATAGTGGTAAAGAAACACTCCACATTATAATATATTCTAAAACTAATATATTTATTCCCTTTTGTACACATAGCCAAATTAATGTTGTGTTATATATTGTACAGCTTTTTTTTTTTTTTTTTTTTTTTTTTTTTTTTTTTTTTTTAAGGAATCGTCGACATGTAGGGAAATAATAGCGAGTTGGGGATTTAGCTGAAATTAAATACAGATAGATATAGATTCATAGACAGGTATATAGATACAGAGAGAGAGACATATAAATAGTCATAAAGAGAGAGAGAGAGATAGACAGACAGACAGAGAAAGAGACAGATAGAAATAGAGAGAAAGAGAGAGACAGACAGAGACATCAAGAGAGACAAACAGACAATGAGAAAGAAAGAGACAGACAAACAGAGAGAAAGAGACAGACATACAGAGAGAACGAGACAAACATAGACAGAGAGAGAAAGAGACAAACAAACAGAGACCGACCAAGAGTGAAAGGTTGTGTAGGGGTATGTGTGTTTCTAGAGGGAAGGAATTGCTACTCATCACGTCGCCTAAACCTAAACTGAGGGACATTGGTGTGGGCCGACCTGAATGGAGTCTTTGTGGGGGAATCATTTGGAAGGGGCCGTGTTGTGGGTGTCGTCACAAGTGTTCCCTCCGTGTATACCCACCCATACACTCACCCACCTACCCAATCATCTCACTTACCCACATCCACTTCACTTATCCACACTCAGCTCACTTATTCATCTCCCTTAACCTCATCTCTTACCTTCACTCATCTCCCTTACTCACACTCACTTCACTTATCCACACTCACCTCCCTTACTCATCTCATTTATCCATCTCACTTACCCACATCCACTTCACTTATCCACACTCACCTCCCTTACTCATCTCCCTTAACCTCATCTCTTACCTTCACTCAGCTCCCTTACTCACCTCACTTACTCACACTCACTTCACTTATCCACACACATCTCCCTTACTCATCTCACTTATTCATCTCCCTTACTCACACTCAGCTCCCTTAAACCATCTCACTTACCTTCCCTTATCCTCACCCATCTCCCTCAACCTCATCCCTTACCCACCTCCACCTCCCTTAACCTCATCCCTTACCCACCTCCACCTCCCTTACCCTCACTCACTTATCCACCTCCCTTAACTTCATCCCTTACCCTCACCCACCTCCCTCATCCCTCCCTTCTCAAAATTTCAACCCTATTCGAAGTATTATGTCAAACCAAAACACGCTTCTTTATAATGCATAATTCACCGAGTAATAATAATAATATTCATAAACACTGACGTTCAATATACCAAGCCAAGACGAATGTGAAAAAATACTCAAAAATAATTCCATTCCTCTGCAGTTCATCCAAAAAAAAAAAAAAAAAAAAAAAAAAAAAAAAAAAAAAAAAAAAAAATGTTATGGTTTTCTCTCAGTAATATATTTCTTGTTCCCAAAATAAACACAACGTGGGTTAGATAGATTGTTGTTGTTTCGAGACTTGACTTGAGAACGTCAAAGCTCGATCTGTGACGAATTGGTGCCGAGATTATGAAAGTGAAACACAAAACTCTTGACGAAACAGCGAGTCTTGAGGGAGGTATGTATAGGCAAGTGTTGAGCGAAGTAAATAAAGGCTCTCTGTTGCACTATTTGTATGATTTATTTTGTAATACTGTATATACGAATTAAGCGACGAATTGTCTTTTCATTGTTTAATTTAATGTCACCCTGTGAATCTCCTTCCAACACAACACAGTTTGGTACAGCAGTCAATAATCAACAATAAACACGGTCTCCAGTATCCTATCTCGTCTCTAGTACAGGTCAATGAGTATAACAAACAGTCAACAATCAACACGGTCACCACCAACCTATCCCCTCCCTAGTGTATGTCAATGAGTATAGCAGTCAACAATCAACAATAAACACGGTCTCCAGCAACCAACCTATCCCCCTCTCTGGCGCAGGTCAATAATGTCAACAATCCACAATAAACACGAGTTCCAGTTAAACTATCCCGTTCTCTAGTGTAAGTCAGCGAGTATAACATTGGAGGCTACATACATAACACAAGATGCAGTGAGCCGTTAGTGGTGTAGGCTAGTTGGTCAGAGCCGTGCAGTCAATTCCCAGCGTCAGCGTAAGCGGGTTAGTGTGACGGGAGGTATGAGGGAGGGAGGGGTCGGCCACGTCACGTCACTGTTGTGGTTCATGTTGTGTACCCTTCTCCTCCATACCTCGTCCCTCCATTATCCTTTCTCCATTCTTCTTACCTCATCCTTCTACCATTCTTCTTACCTCCTCTCTCCTTTATCCCTTCTACCTCCACTATCCATCTTTCCCTACTCCTTCCACTATCCCTCCACTATCCATCCATCCCTCCTCTATCCATCCCTCCCTCCACCCCTCTACTATCCCTCATCCCTCTACAATCCCTCCTCCTTCCACTATCCCTCCTCCCTCCATGCCTCCTCCATCCCTCCTCCCTCCACCCCTCTACTATCCCTCCATCCCTCCTATATCCCTCCATCTCTTCCCCCCTGCCTCCCACCTTGACATGATCTCCAGATTACCGTCCGTCTCCAGGCCACACGTCAGCTTGGGTCAGATGACTAGCCCTGTAATCTGCTCGCTCCATGGTCTCCTCCTTCAACAATTATGGCCTCCTACAACAACTACTACTACTACTACTATACGCATCTCTAAGCTTGGCAAAATGATCTCATACTCATTATATATTATACAGTGTGCACAAAAAATGAGTTCCTTCCTTCTCTGTCCATGGCGAAAAAAAGGAAAAAATGGGACGATAAAACTCCAAAGTGGAAAAAATGATTATTCTCTTCGCTACACTCACTACTTTATAAAAATCCATTACGATATATTAAAGCCAAGGTAGAATAAATGTTTTTTTTCTACATACCCACTCAGTGCAATACGTATTCTACTGGCTACAAGAATTCGTACACACGCTGTTGTTTTCTATAGGGTTTACAACATGTAGAAGATGTAAGACTATACGTAACTGCAATACAACATATATATTATTAGCTTTGTTGTTTTGCAGTCACTGATGAGTCTCTTGGTATAGAATATTCATTGCAGTACTTCCAGAATAAATTACCTCCCTTTTCATAATTATAGTCTGTGTTAGAATTTCTGTGGGCAACCGTACAACTATTGTATTGTATATTGTGGCTTAAAATTAAACTCAGGATGGGGATCAATAGAGTGCATAGAATTATAATGTCTAGTCATATGAATCTATACATCTACGGTACTTGGCAACTGGTACATGCAGCTGCAGGATAGGTTATGTACAGTCGATAGCACAAGTTCGCTTCATTTCCACCTACGTATGTATTAGCTATAGTCATGTTGTTGTATTACAATTTTAATGCAGAGATGACAGATATATAGTTCTCATATGGTAAATTACGAATGTTGTTGGAATAAAAACTGGTTCAGAACGAAACGATCTGGTCACATTAGCAATATTAAGTACATGAGTTGTTGGACGCGAATTTATGCTGCCGGCTGTACATTACATTGGGTAGAAAAAAAAAAAAGAAGGGGTGAGCAGAGGTCTGACGGCTGTGCAAATGAACGATGCCACGCCTCTTAACCTGGGACAAACACTCAGATACAATGAGAACCAGACACACATACACCGTAAAGGGAGGGCCAAAGACACATCGTAAAGGTTGAGCTAGACACATACACATAATGAAGGGAGGGCCAGAGACACATACACACAAGAAAGGGAGAACCCAGAGACACACACACAATAAAGTTTGAGCCTGAGACATACACACAATTAAGGAAGAACCAGAGGCACACACACACAATTGAGAGAGAACCCAGACACAACTAAACACAATAAAGGAAGAACCAGAAACACACACACCATAAAGAGAACCCAGACAAATACACACAATTAAGAGAAAACCCAGAGACAATTAAACACCGTAAAGTTTAAGCTAGACACGTATAAACAATAGATAACCAGAAACACACACACACACACTTAAGAGAGAACCCAGACACAACTAAACACAATAAAGGAAGAACCAGAAACACACACACCATAAAGAAAACCCAGACAAATACACACAATTAAGAGAGAACCCAGAGACACACATACACACCGTAAAGGGTGAGCCAGTAGCCATAACTGTCCCTCAGTAGTAGGACCCACCAGTCAGTCAGCTTCACTTACCGTCACTCTCCCCCACACACACACAGACACAACAACAACACCACCACCACCACCACTTAAACGACCCCCACAAAAAACCCTCGCACACCTCCAAAACAACTTGCATCTTTTCCCGCGTCTGCTGTTGTCTCCCATAAAACAGGGCTTATGTTGGTCATTGGCGGAAGGAAACTGCACTCCCATAACAACCCAACCCCCTCGAGACACCATCATAACAAGCCGCTCAGCAGGACATTCTACTCAAGAGGACAGACGGACGGACGCTCACTGTGGTTGGTTGGTCTGTCTCTCTGGGGAGTTGTATTCAGAAGGGTATTGTTATTGTGCACCGAAAGACGTTGGTTGTGCTTGGCTAACGTTTATAAGGACACTGTTTTCACCTTAAATTTTGTGTTTCAGGAGGAGAGTTGTATTCGTGTGTGCAGATGTTGTTTAAATAAGAGGGGAACTGTAATCGTGTGTGTGGATGTTGTGTTTAATTAAGAGGGGAACTGTAATCGTGTGAGTGGGTGTTGTGTTTCAAGGGGGGAGTTGTAATAGTGTGTGTGGATGTTGTGTTTAATTAAGAGGGGAACTGTAATCGTGTGTGTGGATGTTGTGTTTACGAGAGCCTTCTGTTTGCAATTTATTTTTGTGCTGGCGAGGACACTATTCTCAGTAAGGCGTTTTGCTCAGAGACGTTGTATATAATCGCGAAAACATTGCACCCAAAAAGATTTCAGATATCTACAGTGCAACAAAGAGGCTGGTAGTGGTGGTGAGGGTGATGAGGAGGGTGGTGGTGAGGGTGGTGGTGGTGGTAGTGAGGATGAGGGTACCGAGGCAGGCAGCTAGCAATAAAGGAAGGGACTGGTTGTGTTTTGACTACGACTAATTAATACGGTTTGAAAACATATTATCTTGGACGATTCAGTAGGGTAGACTAAATATCATTCATTAAAAATAAGTTTCATATAAGACATCTCTGTAGTTCTATGTATGTACTTTGACTGACATAAACTGTTTCCATTACAGAGTGGGCAAGTTAAATATCTAGCATTTATTAAAAGCTTCATAAATGATAGATTCAATACTCTGTTATAACCTGACATACAAGACGGTCATAGATAAATATTTTTTCATCTGCTTGCCCCAGTACGAGTCAACACTGGCCTAAGTTGTTGCAAGTCAGTAAAGATTACTCTAATTAAGACAATTATGATAATTCTACACCACACCAAGGGAAGGTTGAGCTTGCACTGTCACTCGAGTTAAGGGGGTAGTACACTTTGGGTACATTGGAGTGTCCTGATTCCTCCAAAGTATGCCAGGAAACAGGACCAGATTAGTAAAAATAATGGTGTCCTGTTGCTTGGAATAGGTTGGAGGATTCAGTTGCTCCAGATTTACCAACACTGTACCATGGATCCCTTAAACCAACAGATCTTGTGTGTTGTGGTGTGGCTCACAAACATACATTCTTCTATTGAATCCATAAAAAAAAAAAAAAAAATACATAATTCTATTGAATCCTTAAAAAACAACAAAAACACACAAAAAAAAAACATACTTCTATTGAATCTTAAAAAAAAAAATAATACTAACGCTGAGATCTTGGAAAATGTCACGAACTTTTCATTCTAAAAATAACCCAAGATATTTACATAATTTGTAGTTATGGCAATACCATTTGAAGACCAATCTAATTTGCAGAAGCAGCCAATTCTCACTCATACAAAGTTTCTCAAGACTTCTTACTTAAGGGACCCTGTGATGTAGTCAGAAAATTGGAGGTAAACGAGTCCTTCAAATATTACCACGAAACACACACACCTATAGGGAAGGAGCTTGTTTCGTGGCATAGTCAGGAGGAATCGAAACCCTCCAATTTTCATACACGATCACACAGGGTCCTTAATTAAGGGGGGAAGTTTTGTGTTGGTAAATCTGAAGCAACTGAATCCTCCAAACTATTCCAAGCCACAGAACACCATTATTTTTACTCTTCTGGTCCTGTTTCCTGGCATACTTTGGAGGAATCGAGGCACTCCAATGTACATACCTTAAGAAAGCTCGTTAGGACAAAGGGTCTGTGGTTCTCCAATGAAAACTCGCCTCAAGTGGTGTTTCCGTAACCAGAATATCCACATTATCCATATTACTTGCCTAATGAAGCTCTACGTATGTGGTCGTTCTATATGATGCTCTGTACTGGACTCGGGGAAGTTTCAGAGATGCTAGAGAATTTTATTACTGGTATTGTATTCACCTACTATACTTATCCGACACCAAAAAAAATGTAATATAAAAATATAAATTAATTAATAAAATATATACAATAATAATAATAATAGTAATAATAATAATAATAGTAATAATAATAATAGTAATAATAATAATAATAATAATAGTAATAATAATAATAATAGTAGTAATAATAATAATAATAATAATAATAATAATAGTAATAATAATAATAATAATAATAATAGTAATAATAATAATAATAATCATAATGATAATAATTCTAATAATAAAATTCATAATAATAATGTTGACATAAAAATAAAAGAATAAATAAATAAGTCGTCTTATGAATGATTAACTATACCGGTACAAACACAATATTATTTTTCCCTCTGGAACACACACACACACACACACACACACTATAGTCTGTTCAAAATTTGTGTTCCTCTAGCCTCTATCTATCTATCTATTTCTATCTGTTTATTTATCGCTATTTCTATCTATCAATATATCTATCTATTTCTATCTATCTATATATATATATATCTATTTCTATCTATCTATCTATTTCTATCTATCTAAGCATAAGAGGCTAAAAGGAACAACTTTTGAACAGACTAGTACAATGTAACTAATACATACACACACTAACTAACACTCACATGCACACTAACAGACACGCTATACCTAACACACACACACACCCACACTGTAACACACACACACATACACACCCACACTGTAACACACACACACATACACACACTGTAACGCACATAGCCTACGCACATTGTAACACACCCTCACTGTAACTAGGCTAACACACACACACATACATACATACACACATTGTAACACCCCTCACCCACACACATACACATAAACACATTGTAACACACACACACACTGTAACTAACCCACTCGCACACACACACACACACACACTGTAAATAACACCCACACACACACCTAACACAAACCCCCCCCCCACACACACCTAACACAAACCCACACACACACAAAAAAAACACCAATGAATAATAACTACCGGTATTGGTTGGTTGGTTGGTTGTTGTAGTACAGTATGTGGTGTCTAGCGATGCGGTGGTACCCTTCCTCTCTCCCTCTCTCTCTGTATGTGCCGGCGGAGAACCCCAGGTAATGACGTACTTCTCCAATAATTGCCAGTAATTTCACGCGTCACGGCCGTCCTAAACCGAAAACGTCACGCGCGTGTTGTTAAAGCCGATGGGAAGTGAAGGGACCTCTTTTTTGTTGTGTTTTGGCTACAGTTGCCTTAGACTTTTTTGTTGTGTCTGCCAAGCTACATGATTATTGTTGCAACTGTCCCTGTCCCCCTATTCCCACACCTCCCTGTCCCCCCTCCCCCAAAGCCTGTCCCCTACTATTCCTGCACCCCCTTAAGGAGAGGCGTGAGGGACAGAATAGGTGTTCCAAGGACCAGTACGTAACGATCTCGTCAAGTTACGGTCCTGCAAGTAAAGATCTCGTAATGTGAGATCTCATTAGCGCCACGGTCTGCCTAGCACGCCGATGATTCCCTCAGAGAGTAATTACGAGGCGAAGAGTTGGACGAATGAAGATTAGTTGGGACTCTGAAGAAGTTGCCTATTGGGAAGCCTTATATATACTGACTTCAAGGTGATGCTGTCTTGAATGTCAAACTTTTTTTTTTTTTTTTACGACGTGGACTCGAACTTCACATAGGTAGGTGTACAGCCACAATCAAATAACCACTAACACTTTCCTTCCTTCCACCGTACAAATAAATCAGTATCATATCAATATATAATCCTACAACAACACCCTACGTCAACTCAACCCCCTCAATTATTATACACACAAACAACAAACAACAGAACACACTTATACACACAAACAACAAACAGAACTCACTTATACACACAAACAAAAAACAACTATTTCAAGCAACAAAAAACACCTTTCTTTTTGTTGATACATGGTCCCGTTTCCTGCATGGCATATTTTGGAGGAATCAAGGTGCTTCAAAATACCACATGCACACCTGTTTACTCCACCGAAAGAAACAGAGAGAGACGAGAGACGACACACAGAAAGTAGAAAATTATATCACACACACACACACACACAAAATTAATCAAAAAAGAAAAAAAATACAAGACACACACACATATACACAAATCAAAGAACAAAATACTACACCCACCCACCCATCCACACACACACACACACACATATATATACACACACACAAATCAAGGAAGAAAAAATACAACACACACACAAATAAAAAAAATAAAACAACACACACAAATCAAAGAATTAAAAATACAACAGACACACACATAAATCCAAGAAGAAATAAATATAACACTACAAACACACACACACACACACACAGAGGGAGAGAACAAAGAGAGAGAGAGAGAGAAAACAGGAGAGAAATTGCCACCACATCGAGGAAACAGGAAGCCATGACCACCAACACACACACACACACACACACACTTGCTTCGTTTTCTCTCTCTGCAAGTAAGGGGAGATTTAGTTCATTCTCTCTCTCTCTCTCTCTCTCTCTCTCTCTCTCTCACACACACACACACACACACACACACACACACACAGAGCAAAATAACAACAATACGTAAATATGCTAATTCTTACTTCGATACAATGCAAAGCAGTAATGTACAGCCGAGCTCGTAAAAGAGCGACCACGTACCTACTTAGATGTTTATGTCATTTGATCTGGTAACACTTATTTGGGGTGAGGAAACAGGGTGGAACAAAGTAGAGAGACAGGATACAATCTTTCACCTACAACAATGACACCTCCTTCCCCACACAGTGTTACCAGCTCAGATGACATACACATTTGGGGACGTGGTCGCGAATTTACGAACTCGAATGTTCAGTTGCCAAAAAAGGTATTGCGACAAATCTTGATAGAACTTTAACCCTAGTAATATCTACAAATATTTGTAGAGACTATAAGCATGTATAACTAAAGGAAATATACATATCTTTCTGTAATACATACTTATAATCCCTACAAACAACTATGGACATTAATATATTTAATGTTGTATCAATAGTTGTCGCAATACCTTTTTTGGCAACTGTACAAATAATTGTAACAAACTAAAACAACATTAACATTATGATTGTGATGTACGAAGTTAGAATAATAATCTAGTTAGTTTTAAGTCATATAGGCAGTCCAGTTGGAGTGTATTTAGTCCAGGAAAGTCCAATCAGTGTACAGTCATGGCCATATGTTCCTTCCCCTACGGACTCCATAATATCGTGACTGTGTTGGACTGTCGGATATCGATTATACTTATCTGTTCAGGTGTGAAAATTCGAAGCTAAACTCGACCCTCTGTATACCTGATGGAAGGGTTAGGGTTGGTCTATTTCTATCCATACTTAAACTAAAATCATTAACGCATATATAACAGGAATACCGTATTGAAGGTCTATTACTACTACTACTACTATTACTACTACTATCACACACACACACACATACAGGAATACAAAAGGTTTACTCTACTACACACACTGTCACACACACACACAGAGAAGGTTTACTACTACTTCTGTCACACACACACACAAGAATACTGAAGGTATACTACTACTACTACTCTCTCTCTCTCTCTCTCTCTCTCTCACACACACACACACTCCATCAAAAGCTATAGACATACACACCGCTAAACCTTCAATAGTTCCCAGCCCTTTATAGCATTGGTAGTGGTTGGTGGATGACATACAACAAACATCTGCCCTCAACTGTACTGTGGGCACAAACAACCAGGACCGCCAGACAAAGCACCACCACCACTACCCCTACTATCACGGCCATGACCACCACCACCAACACCACTACCAACACTACCACCACCACTACCACTACTACTACCACCACCACCATCACTACCCCTACCACCACCACTACCACTACTACTACTACCACCACCACCACCACTACCCCTACCAACACTACTACCACCACTATCACCACCACCACTACTACCAACAACAACACCAACACCACCACCACCACCACCACCACCTTCCTTCTTCTCTTTTTCTTTTTTTTCAGTCGACACGTCAGAGAAAAACATTCGTGCCTAAAACCCTTGAGTAGCATAAACACCCTCACCCCGACTCACCAAACATGGCATTAGTCAGACTCGTTCAAAAAGCCCCCGTGACAAATGGATGAAGGAAGGAAGGAAGGAGAGCAGTAGCAGAAACAACAAGACGACCTACTGTAAAAAGTTCAAAAAGCCCCCGTAAGGAATGTAGGAAGGAAGGAAGGAGAGTAGCAACAACAAGAAGACCTACTGTTAGAAGTTCAAAACGCCCCCGTGACAAATGAAGGAAGGAGAGCAACAACGAGAGAACCTACTGTAATAAGTTCAAACAGCGCCCGTGACAAATGAAGGAAGGAGAGCAGCAACGAGAGAACCTACTGTAAAATGTTCAAACAGCGCCCGTGACAAATGAAGGAAGGAGAGCAGCAACAAGAGAACCTACTGTAATAATAAGTGGTTGGTCCTTATAGCTAGCTTTCGTTCCTCTCGTCTCGTCATTCATTCCCTTCCTTCCCTCTTCCTCCTCCCTCCTCCCGACCCCTTCCTCCCACACCTGGTCTCTGATATATGTATGGGATGGGTGGAAGGGGGGAGGGGGGAGAGTAGGGGATGGGGGGAGAGGGAGAGAAGAGGGGGGAGAGGGAGAGAAGAGGGGGGAGAGTGAAAGGAGAGAGAGAGAGAGAAAGAGTGAAGGGGAGAAGTAATATGTTATGGGCCTCGATTCGGTCTATTTGAGTTAGAAATTATTACCATGGCCTAGGAAAGTAATTTGTTCTATGGCTTAAACGACCTTCTACCCCCGTCAATGTTAGTTAAGGGGGTGCGGGAGTAGGGGACAGGCTTGGGGGGAGGGGGGTGCGGGGGGTGCGGGAATTAGTGGCCCATCAATTTACCCTTGACAGAATCTCCCGTTTAGGTGGTAATTCATTTTTGTTACATTTGGAGTGCCTTGATTCCTCCAAAGTATAATTATATATATGCTTTAGGAAACAGGACCAGAATAGCAAAAATAATAAGTGTTCTGTTGCTTGGAATAGTTTGTTTGGGTGGAGGATATTTTTCAGTTGCTCCAGATTTACCTAACACACACAAAAAAAAAACCTTCCCCCTTAAAAAAAAAAAAAAATCCTTACTCAAATTCACCTTCCCAATTCACCACCAACAAAATAATCTTCCCTTAAGGTGGTAATTCTCTTTTGGTACATTTGGAGTGCCTTGATTCCTCCAAAGTATGCCAGGAAACAGGACCAGAAGAGCAAAAATAATAAGTGTTCTGTTGCTTGGAATAGTTTGGAGGATTCAGTTGCTCCAAATTTACCAACACAACAAGAGAATCTCCCCTAAATTAAATCGTACTGTCCACTCCTGCCAAGCCAACAGCACTTACAGGTTATTATACTGTAACTCTGTGTAAACTCACTCCTGAATGAACTGTACCCATCAACTCATAAAGTCCCACTACGACGTCTTGGGACACGCATGCACGGAACCTCTCATTTCATTACTTTTCTTTTTCTTTTTCTTTTTTAGTGGTTAATGTCTCCTTGCTTATTTGTTTTTACATTTCCGTCTGCTTGCTGCCTACTTACACTGTGTTTTTGTCTGTCTACTTCCCTGCTTGCTTGCTTGTGTGTGTGTGTGTGTGTGTGTGTGTGTGTGTGTGTGTGTGTATCTGCCTATTTACACTATGTTCCTGTTTGTCTGCTTCCCTTCTTACGAGTCTGTCTGTCTGTCTGTCTGTCTGCCTGTGGCCACGCGTCCAAACCAACCAACCAACCAACCAGCCAACCAACCAACCAACCAGCCAACCAACCAGCCAGCCAACCAACCAACCAACCAACCAACCAACCAGCCGACCAGCCAGGTGTCCATACATACTAAACAGGAAGAGAGCTGACAAATGGTCCAACTTGACAAGACACTGATAATGAAGAATGAATGGAGGGTGTTACTGACCCCTGCCCCCTGCCCCCTGCCCTCCCTCCCCTACCATCTTAGGTCACGGATACAGTAGGGTAGGTCATGGGGGAGTGGGAATAGGTGGGTATGTGGGAGTGAGAGGGTATAATGGGTGAAAGATAGGGAGAGTGGGTAGAGGTGTGATGTGGGTATTGGGGTTAGAAGCTATATATGGGGAGTGAGAGGGTATGAGGGTGAGTGATGGGGGGAGTGGGTAGAAGTGGGTATGGGGGAGTGAAAGAGTAATGGGTGAAAGATGGGGTGAGTGAGTAGAGGTGTGATATGTGTATGGGTTGTATATGGGGGAGTGAGAGAGCAGGAGGGTGATTGATGGGGGAAGGTAGTATGATGGGTGAGTAATGATGACAATACAATGAGTCTATGTGACGAATGATGGGGAAATTATTATAGATAAATAGGTATTGGTGAGGCGAGAAATGATAAAAGGAAACAAAAAAAACACACTCACACCCACATATACACACACGCAGGAATTATGGAGATGAAAATAATAATGCGAGTATATAGAGTGTAAGTGTGGGAAGTAACGAGAAGGAGAGTGTGAGAATAACAGTGAGGAGGGGAATAACAGTGACGAGGGGAGATAACGGTGTATGTGGTGGAGAGAGAGGACTGAAGGGGATTGCATGCATGGTTATGATGTAGGCTGCATGGGAGTTGGAGGAGGAGGGTGTTGGAGGAGGAGGAAGTGGGTGTTGGAGGAGGAGGAGGTGGTGGTGGAGGAGGAAATGGAGTTGGAGGAGGAGGATAAAGAAAAGAAGGAGGGGGAGGAGGAGAAGGAGACTGATAATAAAAATGAGAATGAGAATGAGAAGTATAAGGATAAAAAAGGAGAAGGAGGAGGAGGGGAGGAGAATGGGAATAAGTAAAAGGAGAAGAAGAAGGAAAAGGGGAAGGAAAAGGAGAAGGAGGAGAGGAGGAGGAAGAGGAGGAGAAACGAAGCATAACAGTTTGGGAGACGGGGGTACATTATTTAGTAAACATAGAGGGAGGAAAGGAGCTGAACTCAACTCTAAATCATTCGTCGTGCAAAGTGTATGACAGAGGAACAGATTTTCGTCGTGCAAAGTGTGACAGAGGAACCGATTTTCTAAGTTTTTATGATGTTACTGCCCCACAATCAAATAACCACCGACACTTTCCTTCCATCGTATAGTAAATATTTTGGTAATAAAGAACAACACGCGTATGTATGATTGTATGTACAGCCACTATCAAATATCCACTGACACTTTCCTTCCATCGTAGTAAATATCTTGGTAATAAAGAACAACACGTGTATGATGATTTTGCAGCACCTCATAATAACAATAATAATTGAGGGGGTTGAATTGACGTAAGGTGGTGTTGTATGATTATATTTTGATATGATACTGACTTATTATTTGCAAGATGGAAGGAAAGTATCGGTGGATATTTGATTGTGTCTGTACATATGTTTGTGTCGCTGATCAGAAGAAACATACAGCCTACAATTCGTCAACTAACAACATCTGGCTATTTTTATTTTTTTCCCTCAAACTACACCATAAGGTTTTTTTTTTTTTCATGACGTCATTAGTATTACAAGAATATTTCAACAAACCCGTATAATAATAATAAGCAAATTGTCTCTTACGTTGGTGGATATTTGATTGTGGCTGTACAGTCACGAGTACTAATAAGCATCCAGGTGTGCTTGCTTGCTTCGAATACCAAAAACAGTAAATAAATAAATACACAATAAGATCTCCATTGGAATGACTTCGTTGGTGAATTGGTAGACTATTCAATGCTCAAACCAAAGCTGTAAAGATATTAGTGCTCGTGACTTTACTGTACTTGGGAGTGATCGCAGGCTTCAAGGTTTCTGCGACAAAGGCAGGAAGAAAAATGCAGCTGCCCAGACGTAAATAAATTGATGAAAAGTGAATTACAGAACAGGGATAATGAGGTTCGGAAAGGAATAATAACAAGAGGAAGAGACGTTAATACATTACGAGAGGGAGGGACAGAGGGAGAGAGAGGAATAGGATAAAATAGGAAGTAATATACACGAGAGAGGAAGGAGTAGAGGTTCAGAAAATAATAGAGAAAGGCCCAAGGAATAAATCTAGTGGGACTGGAAAAAGGAGAATGGAAGGGAAAGATACAGATAGGCAGGGAGAGAAAAAATAGGGATTGGAAAGGAAGGAAGGAACGAAGGCAGGAAGGAAGGAAGGAACAAGCGGTAAGAGGCACAGGAAGAGAGGGAGGGAGGAAGGGAGGGAGAGAGAGGAAGCGGGGAAGGACATTGGCAAGGAGAGAGAGAGAGAGAGAGAGAGAGAGAGAGAGAGAGAGAGAGAGAGAGCGGGAGAAGGGGTGTGGATGTTTAGAAAGGAGAGGGGGGGGAGGTGGTATGAGATTTGTGGTAATAGACGTGTGGAGAGAGAGAGAGAGAGAGAGAGAGAGAGAGAGAGAGAGAGAGAGAGAGAGAGAGAGAGAGAGAGGGGAGTGGCTGGATAAGAGGACAAAAGAATATAGGGGAGAGGCAGTCGGAACACACGGATAAAAAGGAGAAGGGATTGAAGGAGAGGCAGGCAGGCAGGCAGGCAGGAGCAATGCAAGGAGAGATCTTATACCATGGAAGGAGGGACAGAGAGAGAGAAAGGGAAGGAGAGTGGGAGGAGGGACAAAACCGGACAGACAGTAGCAAGGGTGAGCAGGAGAGAGAGGAAGGAAGGAGGGAAGGGAGGGAGGGGGTAGACTGGGGGTGAGGGAGGGAGGGAGGAAAGGAAAGTGAGGGAGGGGAGTGAATGTAGTGGGAGTGAATGTAGTGGGAGTGAGGGTGCGAGAGGGTGCGAGAGAGAAGGAAGGAGGGAGAATGATGAGAGGAAGGAAGGTAGTGATATGAGAGAGGAAAAAAGGATAATTATATAAGAGGAATTAAGGGAATGAATGAAAGAGAGAGAGAGAGAGAGAGAAGGAAGGTGATATGAGAGAGAGGGAGGACGGAAGGAGACTGATATGAAAGTGAGGAAGGTGAGTGAGGATGAGAGAGTGAAGGAAAGTGTGATATCAGAGAGGAAGGAAGGCAGTGAGTGAGTGAGGATAAGAGAGAGAGAAAGATAGTGAGTGAGTGAATATAAAAGAGTGAGGGAGGGACATGCAGGGATCCAGCTAGAGGGGGGGGGGTTGAGGGAGGGGGTGTGGACGAGCAGGTGTGCGAGGCAGGGAGGGTGAACAGCTGCTGGAGGAGGAGGAGGAGAGGAGGGCGCGTGGTGGTGATTAGCTGAGAGAGGAGATGTGTGTGTGTATGTGTGTATGTGTGTGTGTGTGTGTGTGTGTGTGTGTGGTGTAAGGAACGGGTCTAACGAGGTGAAGGTGGGTGTGTTGTGTTGTGTTGTGTTGTTGTGTGGGAAGCATTCATGAAGGTGTGTAAATAAGGGGGGCGTGGTGAAGGGGGGCGTGTTGAAGGGGGGCGTGGTGAAGGGGGGGCGTGTTGAAGGGGGGGCGTGTTGAAGGGGGGGCGTGGTGGGATGAGTGATAAAGGAGTAGTATGAGAAATAAACGAGTAGGATGAGAGATAAAGGCGTGGGATGAGAGATAGGGACGTGGAATGAGATAGAGAAAGGGGATGAGAAATATAGAAGTGGGATGAGAAATATAGAAGTGGGATGAGAGATAAAGGAGTAGGATGAGAAATAAACGAGTAGGATGAGAGATAAAGGCGTGGGATGAGAGATAAAGGCGTGGGATGAGAGATAGGGACGTGGAATGAGATAGAGAAAGGGGATGAGAAATATAGAAGTGGGATGAGAAATATAGAAGTGGGATGAGAGATAAAGGAGTAGGATGAGAAATAAAGGAGTGAAGGACAGTATTGGAGGATTGGTCCATTATATTTTTTTTGTTTTCTTTCTGAGGGGGCCTGGTGAAATTAGGAGTGGGATGAGGGTGTGGTGAAGATGGGAGATATTTAGTGGTGAAGAGGTGAGTGTGTGTGGTGAGGTGTTGGGTTGGGGATTGGTGAGGATGTGTGTGTGTGTGTTATGAAGCTGTGTTGTGTGGGGTTAAGGGATTAGTGAAGTGTGTGTGTGTGTGTGTGTGGAATGTAGAGAGACTGTGTGTGTGTGTGGAATGTAGAGACTGTGTGTGTGTCTGTGTGTGTGGAATGTAGAGGCAGGTGAGGTGGTGTGTGTTGTGTTGGTGTAGTATTGCGTGTTGAGGAGTCATGTGGACGTAATGTAGTGTAGTGACAGAGTGTGGTGCAGTGTGTAGTAGTAGTAGTAGTAGTAGTAGTAGTAGTAGTAGTAGTAGTAGTAGTAGTAGAACGATGCAGAGAACCGACGGTATTATATATGACACATGCAGTCCAGTCAATGGATGTAATGACAGTCAAAAGTATAGGTCCTCGTGGTGGTGTATTGATGGTGTGGTGGTGTAGTGTAGTGAAGGATTGTGTAGTTGTTACACCGTCCCGAAGGGGTAGGTGTATTGTTTTCGGTGCCGGATATTTATTTATTTATTTATTCATTTATTTATCTGTTCGTGTGTCTGTTTATGGTCTAGCGTCCACAGGTTTAGCCGTATGATGTTCATTTTTTTTCTATTGATAGATATTCATCAGACAACAAAATGATTAACTTTTGGGCAAAATCGGTCGAAGGTCAAGGTCACAACAAAATAAAGATAGCAAAGGGTGAGTGGTCGCTGGCATCTTTAAGGGTCTGTGTTGCTATCGAATGATGTCTTGTTGTTGTTATAGTGGTGGTGTAGTGTAAGGTAAGATAGTTCAGTGTAGATAAGGATAGTGTAGTTGTCGTTGTAAGTGTAAGATAGTGTAGTGTCACGTAAGATAGTGCAGTGGGAGTAAGTAAGATGCAATATATCGTGGGAATGTTGCAGAGAGACAGAGAGAGGATGAGTAATGAAGTTAAGTGTGTGTGCATGACGTGACAGACTCATGACATGAAGTAACTAACCAACATGCACCAACATTCACCCACCGATACATACATACACACACACCAGATGCCTCGTCCTCCTCTGAATCTATCAACTCTAATACCACAACACACACAGTAATTTATAATCCAATGATACTATACTCTGTTCTAAATTTGTGTTCTGTTGGCCTCTGTCTATCTATTTCTGTCTATTTATATCCATCTATTAATGTCTATCTATTTATTTCTATTTATATCTATCTATTAATGGCTATCTATTTCTGTCTATATCTATCTATTTATATCTATCTATCTCTATCTAGTTCTATCTATCTATCTATTTCTATTATCTATCTATCTATTTATATCTATCTAATAGCCCTTTTGCCAAGGGGGGGGAGGAGGGTGTTTGCATCTATGAAATTCTTCCCATACATACACACACACACACACACACACACACGCTCGCTGACTGACTGGCTGGCTGGCTGATGGAAAGTTGGGAAGGAGTGAGGTGTGGTAAAGGAATATATACTGTACTGGAATACACAGTTTATTATATCATATACAACAACGAAATGAGGAGTCTGTTCATATCAAAGGTCAGTGTATGCTTATATATTTTTATCATTTCGTCTCGTGTCCATCACCCATATATGACAGTGATCCATTACTTCTATTTAGAGTTCCTATAGCTTAGTCTGGGTGAAGAGTATAAGATTTAGTAAGCGAGTACTTCAAACACGAACCAATGATTAGACTTACTGTATGTATATGAGTCATTTATTGAGGGGTACAACAGATTCGTAAACAACAGCTCCCCTTCTCTTAATTAAAAATAGAGAAAGTCTGATTCGTAAACAACAACTCCCCTTCTTTTAAAAATTGAGAAAGTCTATTAATTCGTAAAAAACAACTCCCCTTCTTTTAAAAATTGAGAAAGTCTATTAATTCGTAAAAAACAACTCCCCTTCTTTTAAAAATTGAGAAAGTCTATTAATTCGTAAAAAACAACTCCCCTTCTTTTAAATATTGAGAAAGTCTATTAATTCGTAAAAAACAACTCCCCTTCTTTTAAAAATAGAGAAAGTCTATTAATTCGTAAAAAGACAGTTCCCCTTCTCTTAATTAAAAATAGAGAAAGTCTATTAATTCGTAAAAAGACAGTTCCCCTTCTCTTAATTAAAAATAGAGAAAGTCTATCAATTCGTAAAAAGACAGTTCCCCTTCTCTTAATTAAAAATAGAGAAAGTCTATCAATTCGTAAAAAGACAGTTCCCCTTCTCTTAATTAAAAATTGAGAAAGTCTATCAATTCGTAAAAAGACAGTTCCCCTTCTCTTAATTAAAAATTGAGAAAGTCTATTAATTCGTAAAAAACAACTCCCCTTCTTTTAAAAATTGAGAAAGTCTATTAATTCGTAAAAAGACAGTTCCCCTTCTTTTAAATTGAGAAAATCTGACATCAATCCTGGTATAGTTTTGGGGACTTTTTTTTAGTACCGTAACCCTCCAATTCCCCCATTCATAGATGACACCCGTCTTTAATTAAGGGATAAACCTCTTTTTGTGTGTGTGTGTGTGTGTGTGTGTACTGAAGAGCTACTGATGATTACTCCCAACTATCCCATGCATGAACCAAATTAACCCAATGTTCCTAATAGGGAATCTCTTTCGTGGCGTATCGTTTAAAGGATATTCTCTCTCTCTTTCTTTCTCAAACACACACACATACATACACACACACACTCTCTCTCTCTCTCTCAAACACACACACCCACACACAATATCTCTCTCTCTCAAACACACACACCCACACACAATCTCTCTCTCTCTCAAACACACACACCCACACACAATCTCTCTCTCTCAAACACACCCACCCACACACAATCTCTCTCTCTCTCAAACACACACACACACACACACACACACACACACACACACACTCACAATTTCTCTCTCTCAAACACACACACACAATCTCTCTCTCTCTCTCTCTCTCTCTCTCTCTCTCTCTCTCTCTCTCCTTTCCACTTTCCTCAGTCTGATAGCAGCTGAACCAACCCAACTTTTCTTGCTGACCCTACAGTACATTATATCAGGAGTCCAGGACGTGTGTGTGTGTGTGTGTGTGTGTTGTGTGTGTGTGTGTGTGTGTATGTGTGTGTGTATCTGCATGTGTGTGTGTGTGTGTGTATCTGCATGTGTGTGTTGTGTGTGTGTGTGTGTGTGTGTGTGTGTGTGTGTGTATGTGTGTGTGTGTGTGTGTGTGTGTTGCGTGTGCTTGGACAATAAGATGAGAGACGCAGGCAGTTGGGTGTCACGTAATTCTGGCTCGAAGAAAAGTCAAAGGCAAGTTATTGGACATAATCTACTTACTGGGAGTCAGGGCAGGGCGGGGGGAGATAAGACTTAAATAATGTCACTATAGTCGAGAGGGAAGGGTGAAGAGTTAAAAAAAGTAAAAGCCAGCAGTGGAAGAAGAAGATAAGGATGGAGGATAAAAGTGAGGGAATCCTAATTAGGCATGTTTACCCGCCCAAGTACAGTCCAGGACAAAAGTTTACCCTCACACTTGCCAACCTGGGACCTCTGAAATGAATATATGTATATTTTTTAAATAGCTTTTCAGCAACAAAACAAAATATCAAAGTTTTGTGTAATTATGATCATAACGTCTTTGCGATACCTGGAGAAAAAAAGAACCTGAGAGGTATATATATATATATATATATATATATATATATATATATATAATAGTTATGTGTGTGTCTGTGTGTCTCTTTATATGTATATGGATAACCAGATCAGAAAACTTATTTATATACTAATAATTTATCATTTGTAAATAAAAAAAATTATACAGTATATATATAGTATATACTGTACATACCGTATATCTTTGCGTGATATTCTCCTCCTACAACTGAAACACACACACACAACCACACACGAAACAGCTCTGGTATTCTAAAGTTTAAGTGCTTCGTCCGTTCTGTCGTCGGGAACGAGTGATGTGGTGGACAATTTTGAGGATTGCCGACTCCTCCAGACTATGCCACGAGACACACACAGAGCCATGCAACAGGGCATTACTCAGGCAGCCGTGTTGTTTCCTAGACCCGTGTAGGAGAAACCAGGAGCCTTCGAGAGTCCAGCACCAAGTTCACATCACAGGTTCCATTCACAGTAAAAGGAGGAGAGATAATTTTTGCGAGCGACAGTATACGTATGAAGTGGAATGAAGGCCAGTGAAAGCATCAAAGCTGTAACCCTTAATTACGAAAACCACAGCACAGAGGTTTGGGAGTCGTGCCAACCTTCTCATGAAGAGCAAATGTACACAGAGGTGGGGGAAGGGAAGGGAAGGGTCGGAAAGAAGGGCGAGAGAAGACAAACAAACACAAGAGAAAGATAAAGCAACTCTAGGGAAGGGAGAGGGACAAGGAAAGTGTGATAGTGAAGATGGAGAGGAGAGGAGAGGAGAGGAGAGGAGAGGAGAGGAGAGGAGAGGAGAGGAGAGGAGAGGGAAGAAGAGGTGAAGGGAGAAAAGGAGAGGAGAGGAGAGGAGAGGAAAGGAGAGAGACGAGGAGGGATGAATATACTCGTACATTATATACTAGGAGTTGGTGTTGGTTGCTGGCAGTGATGATGAGTGTTGTACAAATTATACGGTATCAGCTCATGTGTGTGTGTTCAGTTCAACCCCGACAAGGTGATGAGAGAGAGGGAGGGCAGGCACGTGTTGACACAGTGAGTTAATGACGTTGAGACATTGTTATCAGTCCTGGGCCAGTGGGGTGTATATATTTGTGCCCCAGTTCTGTCAGCGATACTTCTTCTTCTTCTTCTACTATAAAAACAAAAATAAATGGTGACTTTGGAATTGGGTGATGCACAAATATTTTACAGTATATCATCATCAATATTATTCCTTCATA
>JAWZYT010004450.1:0-20000 GCA_034508575.1 Petrolisthes manimaculis
CTCGAACACACGACACTCACCATATACGACTCTCTCTTCACACACCCATATACTACTCTCTACTCTCACACACACCCATATACGACTCTCTCTCGCTCACACACCACACCATATACTACTCACTCTCTCCTCTCACACACATCCCTATACTACTCATCTCTCCTCCTCTCACACCATCTATCCTACTCTCTCTCTCTCAGTACTCTCTCATCTCTCTCTCTCTCTCTCTCTCTCTCCTCTCCTCTCTCCTCTCGTTCTCTCTCTCTCTCTCTCTCTCTCTCTCTCTCTCTCTCTCTCTCTCTCTCTCCTCTCTCTCTCATCTCTCTCTCCTCTCTCTCTCCTCTCTCTCTCTCCTCTCCTCTCTCTCTCTCTCTCTCTCACACACACACACACACACACACACTGGATAATTAATAATATCATCATTCAGTATTGACCAAAAAATTTATACAATCAATTACCAAGAAGTTAACAATTGTAATTCTATTACTTATAAACTATTGACAAAATATTGACTTACTTAGATATTATTTATCTATCTAAATTACCAAGTCAATTAATTGTATTTATTTTTATTCCTATTTAACATTTTTATCAATTATATAGTACAACAGTACAGTATGTATAAGAGGTTTTCAACATAAACTTCAATAACATATATTTGTTTTGTACATACAGTAAATACCAACAACAACAATAACAACAATCACTTATTACAACAAACTCTTGAATTATGGCAGTGAATAAAATACTTGTTATTGTTGTTATTTTTCTTGTTTGTCCAGCTATTTTTTCCCAGTCTTCTGTTAATACATTTCCATATGGATTAAAATTAAGGAGCAATTTTTTTGGTACAGTCAGCAAAAAAAGATTTGTTGCCACCCCTATGTTAAGGGGTGTGTGGGAATAGGGGGACAGGCTTGGGAGGAGGAGGGGGGGGTGGGTTAGGGGGAATAGGGGGACAGGCTTTCTACCCACCCAAGCCTGTCCCCTTATTCCCGCACCCTCCGAACACCTTCCCAGCCTGTCCCCCCTACTCCCACACCCCCTTAAAAGGATGGTAACGACACTTTTTTTGCCGACTGTACATACACTACAATGGAGTGCCTTGATTCCTCCAAAGTACATGTATGCCAGGCAGGAAACAAGACCCATATGAACAAAAATAATGGCATTCCGTATTATTAAACTTTTTCGACCAAAAGTTTTCTTCGTTGCTCAGTTCCCATGATTTTGCAATATGAATTTAGCAATGAAGAGCCTTTTCATCAAAGAAGTACACTCTCCTCTATTTTTATGCGAATTTGAAATAGTGTGTATCATGAAAAGAAATTAAATAAATGCAATTTACACGAACTCTTAAAATAACACGAACAAGGAGGCTCCATTTTCAAGTTATATACCATTAATTCTTATGGAAATATACAATTTACTTTATGCGAAATTCACTTTATGAGACCCCTTCAGAAACCTAACATAAAAAAAGAGGAGAGTATAGTTATTAATAATATGAGTACAGTACATGTTATTGGGTTGATTCCACAGTGCAATTTGGTTTGTTAGCTTCCAACCAAGCACACTTGTAAGGCTTCATTACTTTCCAAAAGCCGAGTATCCACATTTACAAAATCTATCCAACAGTTAGATAATGATGATCACTGTATATATAGTTTACTCACCAAATTAATTAAATAAGTCACCCATAAGTCATTTACATGGCTAAGATTCTTTCATTTCTCCCATCTCTCTTCCTATCTCTCTTACTCTCTTTATCACTTTTTATCATTCTTTCTTTATCTTTCTCTCTCTTCTCTCTTACCCTACTTTCACTTTCTCTCTCCTTTACGGGTGTGGAATGGAGCCTATGTCATGTTCCTTCATACAGTCTCTACATTGCCTTGGATACGACCTTTACGTATGGGACTAAAGTCTGCCGAGCCGACACTACCACGGGGACTGTCTTGTACTTTGGTCTCTCCTTCAACACAACCATTAGCCTGAGGTTCAAACACATCATATCCCGGTGGTGTGTTGTTGTTGTAGTTTGTTGTTGCTGTGGTCCGTACTGGTGGATGAGCAGTGAAGGACGTCTCTGTCTCGTCTCCCTGTGATCTGGGAGTGTCAACAACAACAACACCACCACGTCCTCCACTGCCTCTCCGTTTCTCTCCGACCTTTACTCCACTGCTCTCTGTTTCTCTCGACCTTTACTCCCACTGCTCTCTCGTTTCTCTCCACCTCCTTTACTCTCCTGAGGGAAGAATATCCTCCGGTGGTGGTGGTGGGAGACGTACTGGAGTGACCTGAGAGAGGGGAGGTAGGAGGCGTGTAGGTCCTGGTGACAAGTGTGGCTGTGTTGTTAGTAGTGATACACACGGACGCATCAAACCATCACTGTGTTGTTGGTGGTGTGTTTGGTGTTTTGGAGAGTTATGGCTGCTGGTGTGTGTATGTGTGTCTTCCTCTGGTCTGGGGGGTGTGTCACTGCTGCTGCTACTGATTACTACTACTGCTTTTGTTGTCTGTTGTTGTTGTTGTTGTGTTGTTGCTGCTGTTTGTTGTTCCCTTCCACTCCACCTGCATCACAAAAGTAGTAAACACAACATTATACTCATATACCATTTTAATGCTATTTAATTCATCAATGCAAATTTCATAACATAAACACATACATATTGTAAACCTTTTGATCCAACATTAATAAACACTTGTATTCAACTTACAACTCTCTCCATCAGTTTCAAAAGACAACTATGATATTCTTAGACTTCTGTTATTTATTATTCTTACTGGAGCTCTATGAACCCTCCAAATAATCCAGGCCACAAAACGCTTCAGTGTTTCGAATAGGGAATCTGTTGCCTGGAGTAGTTTGGAGAATTCATAGAGCTCCAGTAAGGGACCTCAAATGTTTTCTAAGACTACGGGTGTCAGGCTTCTGTTATTTATTACCAAACAGACTAAATGATTTACTCAGCCTGTGTTGAACATTAAGGGAAGGGTAGAGTTCTGACATTTTTGGAGATAATGATTCCTGTTAACTATTCCAGGCAACAAGATACCATTATTTTTCTTTATCTGGGTCTGTTTCCCTGGCATAGTTTGGAGGGTTCAAGGTAGAAAGCCTGTCCCCCTATTCCCCCCCCCCCCCCAAGCCTGTCCCCCTATTCCCGCACCCCTCTAAACCCCCCAAGCCTGTCCCCCCTATTCCCGCACCCCCCTAAACCCCCCCAAGCTTATTCCCGTACCCGCTTAAAGTCTACAAACATAATTTAAAAAGTCAATAATATAACATGCATCAACAAAAAAAGTAGGAACGAGAAAAATAAATAATGAACATAAAAAAAAAAAACTATGGAAATAAAATGAGAGAATAAAAGAGATAAATTAATTAAGGGGGTGTGGAAGTAGGGGACAGGCTTGGGGGGGGGTTTGGGGGGTGCGGAGTAAACCCTCGTAGTATATTACACTGTTATTATAAGTATGTACAGGTATTGTATTATTTGTAATGAATTTGTGTACAGTAAACCCTCATAGTACATTACCCAGCAGCAAATACTGTAATGTAATGTAATGAGGGATTACAATACAAACTGTACCATAAACCCAGTACAAAATACATAAGGCATTACTGTATGTATGTATGTATTGTTCACCGAGTCGGGTACGACAACAACAACATTCTTACTACTGTATAATTAATAAAAATAAATAAAAATAATTGAATACCTGATAAAAACATAACGACTTAATACCTGATAAAAACATAACGTCTTAATCACCTGTGCGTGTGTTGTGTTAAGTAGATAAAAACAAAACAAACTTTAGAACCTGGTAAAAACAAAACAAACTTAGTACCTGATAAAAACAAAACAAACTTAGTACCTGATAAAACCAAAACAAACTTAGAACCTGATAAAAACAAAACAAACTTAAGGGGGTGTGGGAGTAGGGGACAGGCTTGGGGGGGGGGTGCGGGAATAGGGGGACAGTCTTGGGGTGGGGGGGTGGGGGGATAGAAAGCCTGTCCCCGTATTCCCGCACCCTCCCAACTCCCCCCCAAGCCTGTCCCCCTATTCCCACCCCCCCACACAGGGAAGAAGATAGGAAGAGATATTGTAATCACTTCCTCACACCAAAAACAAACAATGAAGAACTGATAAAAGCATAAACAACTTAACTGTGGCCTGTGTTCTGAAGTCTGCCAGTCACTAACCCTATCCATCTGCCGAACACACACACAGACAACAGTTAATTATTATTCACTGCTATAAAACTCTCTCTATTCCTGTCATTTAATTATTACAACACACACACACAGACAACAGTTAATTATTATTCACTGCTATAAAACTCTCTCTATCTTCACCTTACAATAACATCCCTGTCAATTAATTATTACAACACACACACACAGACAACAGTTAATTATTATTCATCGCTGTAAAACTTTCTACCTTCACCTTACAATAACATCCCTGTCATTTAATTATTACAACACACACACACAGACAACAGTTAATTATTATTCACCGCTAATTATTATTCATCGCTGTAAAACTTTCTACCTTCACCTTACAATAACATTCCTGTCATTTAATTATTACAACACACACACACACACACAGACAACAGTTAATTATTATTCACCACTATAAAACTCTCTCTACCTTCACCTTACAATAACATCCCAGTCATTTAATTATTACAACATTGGTTGGTTGGTTAGTTTCAGCAATTGTCAACTCACCACAAGTCAGAATAATTAAACCTTTAACCCTCATGACTTATCTAACTACAGACTGTAAAGTAAACTGTAAATTTATCAGCCATAATGCAGAGACCAATCAGGATGAATTATGCAAATGATTCCAGTAAGCATGTTGTATGATGAACTAACATACAGTACTGTATTATTCATATCCCTGTACAGAACAATATAGCTCATACATACATACATACGTAGGTGGAAATGAAGTGAACTTATGCTGTCGACTGTACAATATAATACTGTACCCACCTTTGGCATGGATGGTGATGACTGTGGTGGTGGTGTTGTATAGCCATCATCATATCCTCCAGTGGTATCTCCTCACTACGGGGTCTGGGTCTGGGCCTTGAAGTGGACCTTGTTGGTGCTCGGTCTGACGCCCTGTCTGCCACGCCCACCACCACCACTGCTGCTGCTGGTACGCCCGGGACTTTGTGAACCCGACCGTCCACCACGACTACCACCACCACTGCTACCTTCACCACCGTGCTCCTCTGAACACAACACACAGACAGTTGTATTATTAATCTGTGTATTGTACAGTAAACTTTCATTATTTATTTGTATTCTTGGGTGTATAATGTTATTAAGAGAGTTTACTGTATATGTACAGTTGCCAAAAAAGGTATTGCGACAACTATTGATACAACATTATATATATTAATGTCCATAGTTGTTTGTAGGGATTATAAGTATGTATTACAGAAGGATATGTATATTTCCTTCTGTTATACATGCTATATTATAAGTATGTATTACAGAAGGATATGTATATTTCCTTCTGTTATACATGCTATATTATAAGTATGTATTACAGAAGGATATGTATATTTCCTTCTGTTATACATGCTATATTATAAGTATGTATTACAGAAGGATATGTATATGTCCTTCTGTTATACATGCTATATTATAAGTATGTATTACAGAAGGATATGTATATTTCCTTCTGTTATACATGCTATATTATAAGTATGTATTACAGAAAGATATGTATATTTCCTTCTGTTATGCATACTTATAGTCCATACAAATAGTTTTTTTTCTTGATTTTTTATTAACAATTTTTTTTCTTGAATTTTTTTTATTATTTTTTTTTCTTGATTTTTTATTAACATTTTTTTTTCTTGAATTTTTGTTATTTTTTTTTTCTTGAATTTTTATCATTTTTTTTTTCTTGAATTTTTGTTATTAAATTTTTGTTTTCTTGTGACCTTACCATGACTATCAGTAGCAGTAGTAGTAGTAGTAGTAGAATGGTAGTGTAGAGGAGGTACAGTAGTGTCTCTCTTGAGTGCAAACCCTGGTACTCTGGCCACACCACTACCACCGACCCCCAAGGCAGACCTACTGTGATGATGATGATGATGATGATGAAGGTGAGGATGGTGATGACTGGACCGACTCCTACCATCACCACTACCCATCACCACACCACCACTACCACCAACACCACTACCAACACCAACCACACCTCGGCCAAGTCCTCTACCTGTGTGTGTGTGGGGGGGAAAATGATTAACAGGCTTAGAGGGGGTGTGGGAATTGAGGGACAGGCTTGGGGGGGGTTAGAGGGGGTGTGGGAATTGAGGGACAGGCTTGGGGGGATTGGGGGTCCCGCACACCCCCTTGTTAGTCTATGGTTAGTTAAGTAATACAGTAGTTAGTCTATGGTTAGTTAGATAATAGTTAGTCAATGGTTAGTTAGGTAATGACTAACAAAAGCTTGGGAAAAAATATTACTGTCTGCTATTTTTGCATTGTATAATGAAGTGAGTGGTATTGGATATAAGTATATATTCATTGTATATTGAATTGTATATACTGTATGTGGAAAGATGTCCTGAAATGTGATGAATGTGGGAAACAGTAGAGAAGTGAATTATTATTATTACCACTACCACCACCACCACCACCAATGACACACCAACAAACCAAACCCAGAAATTACACACCAACAAACCAAACCCAATATTTCTCTAGACAAACACAAATAACACATTACAAACTATTCAAACACACACACACATATTATATATAAGCTGAAACACACACACACAAACATTATATATATAAGCTGAAACACACACACACATATTATATATAAGCTGAAACACACACACACAAACATTATATATATAAGCTGAAACACACACACACACACACAAACACTTGCCCCCCTCCTCCTCCTCCTCCTCCTCCTCCTCCTCCTCCTCCTCCTCTTCCCCTGCCCCCCTCCAAGTCCAGGCTGTGAGTCACTTCTTACTCCTTCCCCTCGCCTGTCCTGAAAGTTCCCCAAACACTCTATAGGCGTCAACTACTTACAATAATGTACAGTTGCAAAAACAGGTACTGCGACAACTATTGATACAACATAAAATATATTAATGTCCATAGTTGTTTGTAGGGATATATATAAGTATGTATTACAGAAGGATATGTATATTTCCTTCTGTTATACATGCTATATTATAAGTATGTATTACAGAAAGATATGTATATTTCCTTCTGTTATACATGCTATATTATAAGTGTGTATTACAGAAGGATATGTATATTTCCTTCTGTTATACATGCTATATTATAAGTATGTATTACAGAAGGATATGTACAGTATATTTCCTTCTGTTATACATGCCATATTATAAGTATGTATTACAGAAGGATATATATATTTCCTTCTGTTATACATACTTATAGTCCATATACAAATAGTTGTGGATATTACTAGGGTTAAAGTTCTATCAAGATTTGTCACAATATATTTTTTGGCAACTGTACCTCAACCTCTACTTGCTCAACGGTACAGAACTGATGGTATTACACACACATACACACACACATACTGTACACACACACACACACACATAAGAAGAATGGTAATTGATTGACAGATATTAGACACCACAACAGAGAAGACAGATAACACCCAAGGAAGAAAGAAGGTGATTAAGAGGTGGGACAGTAAACATAAATGATAACAGTTGAAATAAAGAAGGGACAGTTAGACAAGTGGTAATGATGATGAAGGTTTGATCCAAAGCTATTCACATTTCATATACATCAACCTGACCTTAATTATTATATACCACAAGTTGAGTACATACATCATGGAATGCAAATATTTACAGTAGAATAATTAGTCTCAATCTGTCTGGGTCAATTCCCTTCGTCTGCATAGAGAAAAAAGAACTTGATCAGCTGGCTTTTAACACTGTGCGAGTTTACCTTTTCTTTTAATGCGTTGAATTAGAAATGATTGGAACCAGCTTGTTAGGTTTTATAGTACTGTACAGATTAATGGATTCCTACCCACAACATGAAGAAATAAACTACAAAATTATTAGCATTGAATCTGTCTACCACTTGGCATTGCTAAAATATGAAAATTCTGCAGTTAATACAGTTATGATTTTGAGACAGAGAAAAGAAACCAGACTTTTGAATTTTGTATGTGTTAATGAGTGTGTGTGTGTGTGTGTATCAGCGTGTGTTCGTGTGTGTTGGGTGTGTGTGTGTGTGTATCAGCATGTGTTCGTGTGTGTGAGTGTCAGTGCGAGTGTCAGTGCGCGTGTCAGTGTGCATGTAAGTGTGTGTGTTTCAGAGTGTGTGTCAGTGTGCATGTAAGTGTGTGTGTTTCAGAGTGTGTGTCAGTGTGCATGTAAGTGTGTGTGTTTCAGAGTGTGTGTCAGTGTGCGTGTAAGTGTGTGTGTTTCAGAGTGTGTGTCAGTGTGTGTGTGTGTGTATATATAACAACAACAACAATGCCATGAGTACATACGGTGAGCTTCCTGCCTCATGGTGTGGAGTGCATGTGCCGGTGGTGAGGGACAGGGCTGTAGGTGACCAGGCAACTCCAGCAGCCGGGCAATCTGGTGAAGCTTCCTCTGTCGAGCCTTCATTCTTCCCTTAACAAGTCTGTATAAACACCAACCATAACATTGTCTTAATTATGCCTTCATTTCTTCCCTTAACAAGTCTGTATAAACAACACCAACCATAACATTGTCTTAATTACATTTTTTATACTGTATATTTACATTCATTCTTCCTTTAACAAGTCTGTATAAACACCAACCCAAACATTGTCTTAATTACATTTTTTACACTTTTTATTTACCTTCATTCTTCCCTTAACAAGTCTGTATAATCAACAACTATAACATTGTCTTAATTATGCCTTCATTCTTCCCTTAACAAGTCTGTATAATCACCAACCAAACATTGTCTTAATTATGCCTTCATTCTTCCCTTAAGGGGGTGTGGGAGTAGGGGACAGGCTTGGGGGGTGTTTGGGATGTGCGGGAATAGGGGGATAGGCTTGGGGTGGGTAAAAAGCCTGTCCCCCTATTCCCGCACCCCCTTAACAAGTCTGTATAAACACCACCAACCCAAACATTGTCTTAATTACATTTTTTACACTTTTTATTTACCTTCATTCTTCCCTTAATAATTCTGCAAACAACATCAATCAAAACATTGTCTACATCCCTTTTTTTTGCACTGTTTATTTACCTTCATTCTTCCCTTAACAAATCTGCAAACAACACCAACCAAAACACTGTCTTTAACTACCTAACCCATTATCAAAAACATTAACAAAATATTCAACGACATAATAATAAAGTGGACATTATAAATATAGAGAGGTGGGACAGTAAGTACAAAGGAAAGAAAAGGAACGGAGGGATACATGAAGAACTGAAAAGGATTAGCTGGGGCCGAAGGGACGCCAAAACCCTTGAAGTACTGCCCACGTCTCCGCAGGCAATACTTCCCTTACGGGGAATTATAATACACTCTCCTCTATTTTTATGCGAGTTTAAATTATGCGAATTTGAAATAGTGCGTATCATGAAAAAAATTAAATAAATGCAATTTACACGAACTCTTAAAATAACAGGATCAAGGAGGCTCCATTTTCAAGTTAAAGTACCATTATTTCTTATGGAAATGTACAATTTACTTTATGCGAAATTCACTTTATGCGACCCCTTCAGTCAGAAACCTAACCTCAAATAAAAAGAGAGGAGAATATAGTTGTTGATGGTTGCACTGACCTCTGTTTGGCGGCCATACAACGAATATGGTCGTCAAAGATGAACTTGGCTGCCAGTAGGGGCGGTGCGGGGCGACCGGAGGAGGCTGATGGTCGGTGTATAGTGAGGTGTAGTACTCGGGAATCATCTTTGTCACCGCTTACCTCAAGGTCCTATAAATACACACACATACACATACACACACAGGTTTCATGATGAGCAGGTAGTAGTTAGCAGTATCTGATACACATACACACACACACAGTCTTCTCTATCCACCTCTTCTCTTCCAACCCTCTCTGTCTCTACCTCTTACACCCTCCTCCTTCTTCCTTCTCTCTCTCCCTCCTACACCTCCAACTTCCACGCCTCTTCTTTATCAACTCTCTCTCCTCTTTCTTCCTTCTCTCTCTCCCTCCTACACCTCCTACACCTTCACCTATTCTTTATCAACTCTCTCTCCTCTTTCTTCCTTCTCTCTCTCCCTCCTACACCTCCAACATCCAAACCTCACCTGCAAGAATCCCACAAACTTTGCCACGCCCCATCCGAGCCTCCTCTGGTCCGGTTCCACAAGGATAAGTTGAATGACATCGATCACCAGGAAACGTTTGGTCCTCTGCCCATCCCGGGGAATCACCACACAAGCTATTAAGTCACTGTTGTCTGTAAATAAAACACAATGAGAAAAACACACACACACTATTAGGTCACTGTTGTCTGTAAATAAAACACAATGAGAAACACACACACTATTCACACTAAGGTCAAGTGTGTCTGCATGTGTGTGTGTTTGTGTGCTTGTGCATATGTGTGTGTGTGTGTGTGTGTGTACTTATGTGGGTCCATGTGTGTATGAGTATGACTTACTTAGGTCGAGTGTGTCTGCATGTGTGTGTGTGCTTGTGCATATGTATGTGTGTGTGTGTGTGTGTGTACTTATGTGGGTTCATGTGTGTATGAGTATGACTTACTTAGGTCGAGTGTGTCTGCCACTTGGACACACGCTGCTGGGTTGGTTAGTGGTAGGTGTGTGTCAGTCTCATCTCTCACACCAAGGCAACTCTCACGGACAAGGAAGAACACCCTCATGGCTCTTCTGGCACGCTCCACCTGTAAGTAATTAAAGAGAGATAGAGAAAGAGAGAAACATGAGGGGGAGGGGAGGGGAGGGCTGGACCAAGTAAGGAGGGAGTGTTGGAACAGGGAAAGATGGAGACACTTCTGCCGTGGCCACCCCCTTGGAGGGAGTGAGGTGTCAGAGCTATATATAGATAAATAGATATAATAATGAAAATATCCATAATAATCAGTACCCACCTCACCACATGGTAAGCGTTTGTTGAAGTCAATTCCAGTGAGAGGAGTACCAGCAGGAGGCAGTAGGACCGAGGCATCTTGAAGAAGGTACTCTACATTCAATGGACGTCTATGTAACTCTTGCCATTCATCCTCAAACATGTCCAGGAAAATCTCTTCACTCTGATGGACAAAAATAAGTTCATACTTTTATAAATGTCAAATACACACACACAAACTCTTACATGAGTTACCCCCCTATATGAATGATTATATTTGACCGTGACTGTACAGACATACACACATAAACTCTTACATGAGTTACCCCTATATGGATGATTATATTTGACCGTGACTGTACATACATACACACACACACTCTTACATGAGTTACCCCCTATATGAATGATTATATTTGACTGTGACTGTACATATACACACATAAATTCTTACATAAGTTACCCCCTATATGGATGATTATATTTGACTGTGACTGTACAGAGTAAACAAGTTGTGAAGGTGAGTGACCCACCTTGTAAAAGTTACGTAGCATGAGTGTGGCTTCCTCCCTGGCTCCCTCCAATGTAGCCAGATGATGATCCCTCAAACACACACCACTAACACTAACACCCACTACACCACCACCTGTCCCTGTCCCTGTCCCTGTCCCTGTCCCTGTTCCAGCCGCCTGTCCTGACCCGGTGCGACCTCTGCTGCGACTTGTTCCACCAGTACTACTGATACCGACCAGCTGCTTTAACACCAGGATGGCCATCTCTAATGTGGCCACACGCACTCGGGAATCTGCAATGATGGTCAGGTGTTATTTTCACACGTAAACACTGGCACCTTGATTATTATTATTATTATTATTATTATTATTATTATTATTATTATACATTATTATCATTAATATTATTATTATTATTATTATTATACATTATTATCATTAATATTATTATTATTATTATTATTATTATTATACATTATTATACATTATTATTATTATTATTATTATTATACATTATTATTATACATTATTATTATTATCATTATTATTATCATTATTATCATTACTATTATTATTATTATTATTACTATTATAATTATTACTATTATTATTATTATCATTAATATTATTATTATTATTATTATTATTTTATTTTCTATTTTTTTTTATAAGTATCAACATTGGACATAGGCTTCATTAAGTTTATTGCCGTGGCTTAGGTCAACTACTATACTCTCCTCTTTTATTATTTAAGGTTAGGTTTCTGACTGAAGGGGTCGCATAAAGTGAATTTCGCATAAAGTAAATTGTACATTTCCATAAGAAATAATGGTACTTTAACTTGAAAATGGAGCCTCCTTGTTCCTGTTATTTTAAGAGTTCGTGTAAATTGCATTTATTTAATTTTTTTCATGATACGCACTATTTCAAATTCGCATAAAAATAGAGGAGAGTGTATAAATATTGGTATAAAGTTGTTGTGCTGATACTGACTATACTGAGCACTGAGTTGTATGATATCCAACATTTTGTCGACGAGGTGTGTGTTGTATAAAGCTCTGGTATCAGTAGTACTCTTCCCTGCCACTACAGCAACATCCAACACCTCCTGGTTGATCCCTGTATTATGTATAGAGGTATTAATGGGGGGGTGGGAGTAGGGGACAGGCTTGGGGGTTGCGGGAGTAGGGGACAGGCTTGGGGGTTTTGGGGTGTGTGGGAGTAGGGGACAGGCTTGGGGGTTTTGGGGAGTGTGGGAGTAAGGAGACAGGCTTGGGGGTTTTGGGGTGTGTGGGAGTAGGGAGACAGACTGGGGGGGTGCAGGAGTAGGGGACAGGCTTGGGGGTTTTGGGGTGTGTGGGAGTAGGGAGACAGGCTTGGGGGGTGTGGGAGTAGGAGAACAGGCTTGGGAGGGGGTTAGGGGGTGTGGAAATAGGGGGAAAGGCTTTCTACCCACCCCAAGCCTGTCCCCCTATTCCCGCACCCCTCCAACCAAAGTGTAAATTTTATAAGATTATAACAAAATTGTTTAATAAAAAAAGTATCAAGTGTGAATTTGATAATGAAAAAATATGAGGTGTAAATTAGATAATGAAAAAATAAGAGGTGTAAATTTGATAGTTTTTTTTTTTTCGTACCATCTTAAGAAGGAAATGATGATAATAATAATGTTAGTATAGTATAGGGTATTTCTTGGCCTTCAAATATAAACACACACACACCATACATACATACATATATATATATTATCAGTCATACCCCATACATATCATTTATATTTAATTAAGCCCACCTTGGTTATGTCCGAGAGCATAGAGGAGACAGAGGGCAAAGAGTGAGGCGTAGTCATCACCAGTACAGTCGAGGGCAGTGATGGTGGCGTGTAGGAAGGGACGACCGATGAGACTTTGTTCTAACGGTACACTTTCCACACCTCCTCCAACTCCTCCTCCTCCTCCTCCAATACCTCCACTCACACCACTACTGCTGCTGCTGCTCCTGACACCAATAAGGACAAACAATATATTTAGTTATAGTCTACAAATAAGTCTACGAATAACAGTTTACAAATAACAGTACACACACACATACACACAAGCAAGCATTCTCTCACTCTCTCTCTCTCTCTCACACACACACACACACACACACACATACACACACAAGCAAGCATTCTCTCACTCTCTCTCTCTCTCTCTCTCACACACACACACACACAAACACACATCACCATACCCTTGATCTGATGCCCGCAGTTGTTCCTTCTCCTCGTCTGTAATATTGACATGAGTGGCCTCTAAGTCTGAGATGTCAACTGTGGCGAGTATGTCAGCTGTTGGCGACGACACCTGTAGTTCTGGTGATGGAATGAGAAGGACGATTAACTACCGGTACATCTGTCTATTTATCTGTTAATTTATGTATGTCAGCTGTTGAAAACCCTCCCCAAGCCTGTCCCCTTACTCCCACCCCCCCCTAACCCCTCCCTAAGACTGTCTCCCTACTCCTACACACCCCTAACTCCTCCCCAAGCCTTTCCCCCTACTCCTGCACACTCCTAACCCCTCCCCAAGCCTATCCACTATTCCCACACCCCCCTAACCCCTCCCCAAGCCTGTCCCCTACTCCCACACACCCCTAACTCCTCCCCAAGACTGTCCCCTATTCCCACACACCCCTAACCCCTCCCCAAGCCTGTCCCCCTACTCCCAACCCCCCCAATACCTGTCCAACACACCTTTATGCATGACCTGTTGTTGTCCATCACAGGTCAGGTCCAGGTTGGTATGGGGTCGTGATGATTGAGGTGAGGTGGAGGTACTTGAGGTGTTTGAGGTGTGTGCTTGTAATGACTTCTCCAGCGGCTCTTCTGGTGCCACGAACCCTCGACGCACCAGACGCTGTCCCTGAAACACACTTACTTATTTACCAACACACTCATTTATTAACACACTCACTTATAAACACACTCATTTATCAACTTACTAACACACTCATTTACCAACACACTCATTTATCAACTTACTAACACACTCATTTACCAACACACTCATTCATCAACACAAACTCTCGACACACCAGACGCTGTCCCCCTATTCCTGCATCCCCCCCCCCCCCCTAAGCCTGTCCCACTACTCCCGCACACCCCAAAACACCCCCCCAAGCCTGACCACTACTCTCACACACCCCAAAACCTGTCCCCCTACTCCCGCACCCCCCAAAACCTGTCCCCCTACTCCCGCACCCCCTTGATTAAAAGTGACGTCAACAAGCGTACCTGCAGTATAACAGTGTCATCCGAGAATATAGAGTTGTCAGCATGGAAGATAATGTGTGCGAGTGCCCTGACCAGCGGACCATGAGACACAATGAGAAACACTTGAGCCAACAGGAATAATGACACAACGCTACTGATCCTTGGACGCTCATCCTGTGACAACACAAAACAAAACAATACATTATTTATTATCTTGTACAGTTGGACACGTGAATGGGTGGTTCAGCCCTAAGTGAAAGATGGTCAATTTCTGCCAATACAGTATCAAGTTCCTTAGTGCCAAATAGGAGACATCAGGGGCAGAAGTGTGTGTGTGTGTGTGTTCCTTGGTGCCAAATAGGAGACATCAGGGGCAGAAGTGTGTGTGTGTGTTCCTTAGTGCCAAATAGGAGACATCAGGGGCAGAAGTCAGTATTGAGGATGGTGTGTGTGTGTGTGTGTGTGTTCCTTAGTGCCAAATAGGAGACATCAGGGGCAGAAGTCAGTATTGAGGAAACATGTAATAAAAAGCAAGTACCTGATAATAGACACACAATGGTTACTCAAATGGGACAAGTATATTTCACCTGGGCTGTACCATCCATTACTGTGTCCAACTGTACTTCTATATAGGGTACATCTATCAGTACAGTACAGTCAACACACAAACAAAATAATATTAGAGTACTTTACACTTGTACTTTGTTATCCGTACCTATGACTATCACTGGGGAGTAATATATTCTCTACCAGTAATCCTCAAATCAGGTCACCTCATTTGGACCATAAGGTGTGTTGTGGTGTGTGTGTGTGTATCTATGTAACTTCAAAATACAGCTATCAGTACAGTAACTATCAAAAGTTTCACTATTATTATTTAAGGTTAGGTTTCTGAAGGGGTCGCATAAAGTGAATTTTGCATAAAGTAAATTATACATTTCCATAAGAAATAATAGTACTTTAACTTGAAAATGGAGCCTCCTTGTTCCTGTTATTTTAAGAGTTCGTGTAAATTGCATTTATTTAATTTTTTTCATGATACGCACTCTTTCAAATTCGCATAAAAATAGAGGAGAGTGTACCTTGTCCTGGCGAGGGTTGAGTGAATAGACCAAGAGTGGGACCAGGAGACGGTTGAGTAGATGGTCGGCCAAGACAGCATTGAGTGTGGTGATGTTGAGGCGAAGGATATCATTGAGGTAGTGAAGATGGTCTAAGTGTTCGGCCACCAAGTCTGCCAACCGACCACGACTGCAGTGACTGTCAGATCAATAAATAAATAAATAAATAAATAAATAAATACCATACATTACACTACAAATACATCATACACAAACACCATACATTACACCATACATACATCATACACAAACACCATACATACATCATACACAAATACCATACATTATATTCACTGACTGTCATATTAAATAATACCATAATAATAAAATTAAAATCAAGTTCAATATAAATAATAAAATAATAATAATAATATCAATAATCTAATAATAATGAAAATAATATTAACAATAACAACAAGAAATGGTGACTTAACTTACTCCACAATAGGAATTTACCGGAGTTAAAATGACCCCAAAAAAAGACGACAACAACAACAACAAGAAATGGTGACTTAATCTCTCTTTTTCTTTCCCTCTCCCTCTCTCTCTTTCTCTCTCTCTCTTCACACACATACATACATACAACCCTAACTCACTCACTCTCTCTCTCTCTCTCTCTCTCTCTCTCTCTCTCTCGTTCTCTCTGACAGTAATATACATAATCTTTTTTTAACTTACTCCACATCACTCCTGACACAGTTCTCCAGTTCGAGAATGTGATTACCGATGAACCACACCAGGTTTGAGAAGTAAGGAGCAGCGGTACGATCCCTGATGAACTGTAGCATGGACTGGTCGTTGACGCGGTACACGTTCAGGGTCAGGGTACGGACTGCTATCCTCACCATGCTCTCAGGGTGGTTGAAGAATTTGATGGCTTCCGTGTAGAGTGGGAAGTCGTTGGTGTGCTGTAGGGGGTGGAGGAGTGGGTACAGTGAGAGGGAGTGGGTACAGTAAGAGGGAGTGGGTACAGTAAGAGGGAGTGGGTACAGTAAGAGGGAGTGGGTACAGTAAGAGGGAGCGGGTACAGTAAGAGGGAGCGGGTACAGTGAGAGGGAGCGGGTACAGCAGGTAATACAGTCATGATACATAATAATTTGTAACCAGGGAGTATTACAGGTCACACTTTTAATTCCTCTACACACCCACACCCACATACACACACACACACACACACATACACACCCACACCCACACCCACACACACACACACACACACAGGGACTCACCTCATTATAGAAGAAGTGTATGGTGTGTACATTGAGTTTGAGTGAGAGTGTCTTGAGGAATGAGATGTAGTAAGCCATAACCTCCTCGTCACTAAAATCAAACTTGTGTACAATGATGGAGTTGACGTGGTTGTTGGAGAGTAAGTAGTCTATAATAAATGTAAAGAAAATATTAACACATTTAATATTATACCTATAACACATATAATTATTCTTACAATACTTATACTGTATAATTTATGGAGGCATCATAATAACACTATCAATATTATTATCTATAACTCTTTACTATAACTATATAACACACATAACCATAAGACAACTTACATAGTGATGTTTCATTACGGATGTTTTCAAAGAGAATGTTGAGTGTTTGTAGCAGCTGGACACAAACATAACTCCCACATTTTTGCTTCATGATGCGTAGGAAGAATGACAACATGTTCTTCTCCAAGAAAAAACTGTAACATAAAACACAACACAATGTTGTACCAAAATGTACTGTATACAGTAATGCCTGGTTTTGCACTGTTGTTATAAGTATGTACTGTACTGTTTGTAATGTACAGTAAATCCTCTTATTACATTACACACCCGTAAACCCTATCTATCTATTTATCTATCTATCTATAGCTCTGATGCCTTATTCCCTCCTGGAATTCCCTCCAAGGGTGTGGCCACGGCAGAAGTGTCTCCAGTTTTCCCTGTTCTAACACTCCCTCCTTACTTGGTCCAGCCCTCCCCTCCCCTCCCCCTCATGTTTCTCTCCTTTACATACTCTTCCACTCTGTTCTGCCATCTTACTGGTGGTCTGCCTCTCACACCAGGTCCCACAACTTCACTTCCATACACCTTCTTTACAAACTCCACACCTTACATACACCTTCTTTACAAACTCCTCACCTTGCATTCTCTCTACATGTCCAAACCACCTCAGTGTATTACGTTTCACTCTCTCAACCACTCCACACTCAATACCAGTTGCCTTCTCACTCATACCACATCTCTCATACACACACACACACACACACACACTCAATACCAGTTGCCTTCTCACTCATACCACATCTCTCATACACACACACACACACACTCTCAATACCAGTTGCCTTCTCACTCATACCACATCTCTCATACACACACACACACACACACACTCAATACCAGTTGCCTTCTCACTCATACCACATCTCTTATACACACACACACACACACACACAATACCAGTTGCCTTCTCACTCATACCATATCTCTCATACACACACACACACACACACTCAATACCAGTTGCCTTCTCACTCATACCATATCTCTCATACACACACACACACACACACTCAATACCAGTTGCCTTCTCACTCATACCACATCTCTTATACACACTCTCATTTCATAAACCCAGTAAAGAATGAAACCAATAGTCACCAAAATGTTTGTGAAATAATAATCTTGGTATTTCCTAACATCTTAGGTTATCAGATGGATGTGAATTTATGCTGCAAAACTGTACATGTTTACATCAGGCATTGTTGGGTATTCTTCATGTATGTGTGTGTGTGTGTGTGGTGTGTGTGGGTGTGTGTTTTTGTTTCACCTTTCGTTTCGTTTCATGTGTGTGCGTGTATGTATGTCTCTTGTACTCACTCAAACACCGATGAATCATTTTGGTCGCCCCAGATGAGTATCTCAGCGATGGAGCGGAGTGTCTCGACCAAGAGGCCTCGGTTACTGTCCTGTACCACCTGATTCTTACTGAGCACATTGTATAGATACCTGAAACACAACACAACACAATGTATAGATACCTGAAACACAACACAACACATTGTATAGATACCTGAAACACAACACAACACAATGTATAGATACCTGAAACATAACACAACACAAAAACCTAACCTAACCTAACCTATCTAAACCTAACCTAACCTAACCTATCTAAATCTAACCTAACCTAACCTATCTAAATATAACCTAACCTAACCAAACCTGACTAAATCTAACCTAACCTAACCTATCTAAATATAACCTAACCTAACCAAAAATAACCAAAATTAACCAAAATTAACCTAACCTAACAAAACTAGACCAAAAATAACCTAACCAAAAATAACCAAAATTAAATAGACCAAAAATAACCTAACCTAACCTAACTTAAACTAGTTCAAAAAATATAACTGCATAAAATAATAAACAATAAAATTATCAAGGAAACTGGTAACTAACTTAATTTTAGATATTCCTAAAAAAAAATCTGTGGTTGCTATTTAACTATTACCTTTGTTCTTACTTAAATCAATTACATTTATAAATAGATAATAATGAAGGATTAATAAATAAGGATAATTATTAATGAGAGAGAGAGAGAGAGAGAGAGAGAGAGAGAGAGAGAGAAACAATAATACTAATAATAATAATAATAATAATAATAATAATAATAATAATACCAATAATAATAATAATAATCACTGTTTGCTGTATATTAATGAGAGAGACAGAGATAACAATAAATATTAATAATAATAATAATAAATAATAACAATAAATACTAATAACAATACTAATACTAATAATAATAACAATAATACTAATACTATTACTAATACTACTAATACTAATACCAATAATAATAATAATACTAATAATAATAATAATACTAATACTAATAATAATAATAATACTAATAATAATAATACTCACCTAAGATGATCTAACGAGTGTGGATTTTTATTTTTCCACAATCCTCCTCCCAGTCTTTTAAACATTTTATTATT
>JAWZYT010004450.1:27500-57500 GCA_034508575.1 Petrolisthes manimaculis
ACACCCACAACCCCCCCACACATACAAACCCACCCATACACACACAAACCCCCCCCACACACACACACCCACCCCACACACACACACAAACCCCCCCATACACACACAAACCCCCCCCAACACACACACACACAAACAACCCCCATACACACACACAAACCCCCCCCATACACACACAAACCCACACACACATCCACACATACAAACCCCCCCCCATACACCCACACACACACACATACACACTCACCTACAGACGACCTTACTGTAGATGATTACGACGACTGGAATCACACCACCGAGTATGAAAAGGAAGAAGATCCAAGTCCAACACCTGGGGCCGGATTCTCACCTGCTGAGAGACGAGAACAGAGAGTACCAAATGAAGTGGAAGGAGAGTTAGAACAAGAGGCAACAACCTGGAATAATAATAATAATAATAATAATAATAATAATAATAATAATAATAATAATAATAATAAAGACCCATCACAACCTCTCACCTCACCCACGAGTATCCAAGTCGAGTCCCTACAACAACAACGACAACAACAACAACTACAACAACAACTACAAGAACAACGACAACAACAACAACAGTACACTTCAGCAGATGACTATTCGACACAGATCCAATTTCCACAACAACAACAACAACAACAAGATGAAGAAGAAGAAGAAGACAATTTTATAGAGGAAGAGGAAGAAGAGGATGATAAAGAGGAAGATCCAGACTTTATACCCCAAGAGGAAGAGGAGGAAGAGGAGGAAGAAGAGGAAAGTGAAGAATATTATTATTAGTTAGTTAGTAAGTTAGTAAGTTAGTAAGTTAGTTAGTTAGTTAGTTAGTTAGTTAGTTAGTTAGTTAGTTAGTTAGTTAGTTAGTTAGTTAGTTAGTTAGTTAGTTAGTTAGTTAGTTAGTTAGTTAGTTTGTTTGTTTGTTGGTTAAGGGGGTAGGGGTGGGGGGGTGGGGGGGGGAGTAGGGGGACAGCTTGGTGGTGGTGGTAAAAAATGTGTCCCGTATTCCCGCACCTCCCTAAATCTTCCCCCCCCTCCCTCCCCTAAGCCTGTCCCCCTTACTCCCGCACCCCCCTAATCCCCCCAAGCCTGTCCCCCTTACTCCCGCACCCCCCTAATCCCCCCAAGCCTGTATTATCACCTTAACTGTTACTCTTAATACATTAATATATAGCTCACACACACACACACACACACACTCTCACTCTAGCTGACACACACACACACACACACACACACTCTCACTCTAGCTGACACACACACACACACACACACACACACACACAGACTCTCACTCTAGCTGACACACACACACACACACACACACACACACACTAGCTGACAATAAAAAAATTAATATTATCATATGTTGTGTTCAGTAATAAAATAATTATAAGTAAAAATAAAAAATGTATATATATTTATCCCTTACTGATTTAAAATTAAGGGAACATTTTCTATTTTGAGGGTAAATTTGTGTGTGTGTGTGTGTGTGTGTACTTGATCTGAGAGAGAGAGAGAGAGAGAGAGAGAGAGAGAGAGAGAGAGAGAGAGAGAGAGATTGTGTGTGTACACCTGATCAGGCTAGACATTGTACACACACACACACACACACAAGCAAATTCTCTCTCTCTCTCTCTCTCTCAGATCAAGTACACACACACACACAATCTCTCTCTCTCTCAGACCAAATACACACACACACACAATCTCTCTCTCTCTCTCTCTCTCAGATCAAGTACACACACACAATCTCTCTCTCTCTCTCTCTCTCTCTCTCTCTCTCTCTCTCTCTCTCTCTCTCTCTCTCTCTCTCTCTCTCTCTCTCTCATTTCAGGTTTGAGGTGGTTTTCCCCGACACATCCTTCCTATTATTTTATTTTGTTACATTGGAGTGCCTTGATTCCTCCAAAGTATGGCCACGAAACAAACACGACCACGTGAACGAAATATAATGGTGATGTTCTGTTGTTGTTGCTTGGAATAGTTTGGAGGATTCAGTTGCTCCAGATTTACCACTTTTAACATTTTATATTATTTTTGCAAAGGAGGGATAGGGAGAAAGAAATAGAAGGAAAGGGAGAAAGAAAATGGAAGGAAAGGAGGGACAGGGAGAAGGAAAATGGAAGGAAAGGAGGAAATAGAAGGAAAGGAGGGAAAGGAGGGACAGGGAGAAGGAAATAGAAGGAAAAGAGGGAAAGGGAGAAGGAAATAGAAGGAAAGAAGGAAATAGAAGGAAAGGAGGGAAAGGAGGGAAATGGAGAAAGAAATAGAAGGAAAGGGAGAAGGAAAGGAGGGAAAGGGAGAAGGAAATATAAGGAAAGGAGGGACAGGGAGAAGGAAATAGAAGGAAAAGGAGGGAAAGGAGGGAAAGGGAGAAGGAAATATGTATGTATGTACAGCCACAATCAAATATCCACCCACACTTTCCTTCCATCGTACAAATAAATCAGTATCATATCAAAATATAATCATACAACAACAACACCTTATGTCAACTCAACCCCATCAATTATTATTATTATTATTATTATTATTATTATTATTTTTATTTTTATTGGTATTATTATTTTTATTATTATTGGTATTATTATTTTTATTATTATTATTATTATTATTATTATTATTTTTATTTTTAGTATTATGCAAAATCATACACGGAGGGGTATTGAGGGTCTATCTGTATGTATGTGTGTGTGTGTGTGTGTGTGTGTATGTGTGTGTGTGTGTGTGTGTGTGTGTGTGTGTGTGTGTAGGATATTAAAGAAGAGCTTGGCAATCCTACCCAGGCACCCGTCAAGCTGGGTACCTCAAGGACACACACACACACACACACACACATGGACATCCCCTATACTACACACACACACACACACATGGATATCCCCTATAGTACACACACACACACACACACACACACACACATGGGCATCCCCTACACACACACACACACACACACAGACAAGAAACACCTCCCCCACCCCCCACTCTCCTCCACACACACACACACACACACAGACAAGAAACACCCCTCCACCCCCCACTCTCTCTCCTCACACACACACATACACACACACAGACACACAGAGGTCAGTTGATCTTAACACACACACCACATCACAACACACCGTTTGTTCTCTGTTCATTATAACAAATTGAACAGTTAATAGTGAACAATATGGTGTTTGTATGGTGAATTAAGATATAGTGTTTGTTCTCTGTTCATTCACCATAACACCAAGATTAGAGTGAACAGTATAGTGAACATTATAGTGTTTGTTCTCTGTTCATTCACTATAACACCAAGATAATAGTGAACTGTTAATAGTGAACAATATAATTATAGTGTTTGTAATTTGTTCTCTGTTCAGTATAGTGAAATTATGGTGAATTGACGTGGTTGGTATTGGTTGGTAAACACACAAACGAAAGAATGTGTGTGTGTGTGTGTGTGTTGGGACTTACATTTCCTGGAAGCTTTACATAATAATAATAATAATAATAATAATAATAAAAATAATAGTAATAATAATAATAATAATAATAATAATAATAACAATAACAATAATAATAATAACAATAATAATAATAATAAAAACAAAAAAATAAAATTATAGGAAATATATGTTGTTGTCGTTTTTTTTTTTTTTTTAATTAGTGTCCATTCAACAACAAAAACAGTTGATTTGTGTTTATATAAGACGGTTAAATGAATAAACACACACACACATACACACACACACACACACACAGGTTAATTCGTAGCACTGTATAGCCTTGGGGACATACAGACAGACAGACAGACAAATAGATAGATAGATAGACAAATAGATAGATAGATAGATAGATAGATAGATAGACAGACAAATAGATAGATAGATAGATAGATAGATAGACGAATAGATTGATAGATAGATAGATAGATAGATACAGACAGACAGATAGACAGACAGATAGATAGATTAACAGATATACAGATAGTTTGAACACACACACATACAACAATATCAACAATAATAATAATAATAATATTAATAATAATAATAATAATAATAAACACTGTCTTGTATTTGATTTCCTAGTTCTTCTTCAATATTGAAACTGTTCCATTGTGTGTGTGTGTGTGTGTGTGTGTTATTTTGTTACGTTTTGCTGTGTTATGATTTTGTTGTTATATATGTTGTTATATATGTTGTGTTATGTTATATTGTGACGTTATGTTATGTTTTGTTACCGACAGATGTGTGTGTTAGTGTTACTCCTAGTGTGTGTGACAACTGCACACACACAACACACACACACAGTTGGATTCCTTGATGGTAAGTCATTGAACACACACACATACACACACACACAAACGTAATATTTTGGTAAACACACACACACACGTAATCTTTTGGTAAACACACACACACTTAATTTTTTGGTAAACACACACACACACACGTAATCTTTTGGATTCACACACACACACATGATTTTTTGGTAAACACACACACACACGTAATCTTTTGGTAAACACACACACGTAATATTTTGTAGATTACATTTCTTTATTATTATTATTATTATAGTCAGTATGGTAATGAATAACAGAAGTGTGTGTGTGTGTGTGTGTTACTGTATTGTATTTATGTGTGTGTGTGTATATGTGTGTTACAGAGTCGTGTGAATGTTAGTATATAGTGTAGGCCTATGTGTGTTATTACTGTCTTATGTATGTATTACTATATTATCACTCATGGGTATTGTTTTCAGATCATTGTGTAGGTTACCGTGGTGCAGCTGGTAGTTGTCAATTAAGCACATGTCCCAGCTTACAACATGACCTCTTTTCCATCGCTGTGCCAGAATTTGTAGAGCGACACGGCACACCCTGCGCCCAAGACCTGTGAGTATATACTGAGAACCCCTGGGCCTTGTCAATGGTTTATATACAAATGTGAAGATGTTGTTGTTGTTGACTGTAAATGTTGATGCTCATTTGACTCCCTCTTAATTAAATAAATAAGGTGATGTCACACTAACAAATATATAAATCAGCCAGCAGCCTGCCAGTTATTATTATTATTATTATTATTATTATTATTATTATGAGATGCTGCAAAATCATACACGTGTTGTTCTTTATTGTCAAGATATTATTTACTACTGTATTACTCTCACATATAAGACAATAACAAACAAAACTTTTACTATTATAGCAAATTTTGATATGCTAAAACTTGTAAAACTTTGTAAAATTCATTGTATACATTTTTTTGAGATACTAAAAAAAACTTGTAAAAATAATTCTAATACATTTTTTTTTATTTTTCCAACACTTTACATTATTATTTTTTATTTTTATTATTATTTTTACAGGACTGGCAACAAATTATTCTGCTGCCCCATTGAACCATCAGGTGAGTTAATTAATAATAATAATAATAATAATAATAATAATAATGTACCAAATAATAATAATAATAATAATAATAATAATAATGTACCAAATAATAATACAGTAATAATAATAAGAGTAATAATAATAATAATGTACCAAATAATAATAATAATAATAATAATAATAATAATAATAATAATGTACCAAATAATAATAATAATAATAATAATAATAATGTACCAAATAATAATAATAATAATAATAATAATAATAATAATAATAATAAGAATGTACCAAATAATAATAATAATAATACTAATAATAATAATAATAATAATAATAATAATGTACCAAATAATAATAATAATAATAATAATAATAATAATAATAATGTACCAAATAATAATAATAATAATAATAATAATAATAATAATAATAATGTACCAAATAATAATAATAATAATAATAATAATAATAATAATAATAATAATAATAATGTACCAAATAATAATAATAATAATAATAATAATAATAATGTACCAAATAATAATAATAATAATAATAATAATAATAATAATAATGTACCAAATAATAATAATAATAATAATAATAATAATGTACCAAATAATAATAATAATAATAATAATAATAATAATAATAATGATAATGTACCAAATAATAATAATAATAATAATAATAATAATGTACCAAATAATAATAATAATAATAATAATAATAATGTACCAAATAATAATAATAATAATAATAATAATAATGTACCAAATAATAATAATAATAATAATAATAATAATTGAATGTGTTGTAATATATTTTGTACATACAGAAGGGAAACATTGTGGTCGTAGTAAGGCGCTACAGAATTACCGAGGAGGCTCCCAGACTGACACAGCACCACCATGGCTAGCTATGTTACACACACATATTATTTATCCAGGTATACACACACACATACACACATGGACTCATTCTCCCTCTCACACACACATATGGACTCTCTCCCTCTCTCACACACACTCATAATAATAATAATAATAATAATAATAATAATAATTGATGGGGTTGAGTTGACGTAAGGTGTTGTTGTTGTTGTATGATTATATTTTGATATGATACAGATTTATATGTACGATGGAAGGAAAGTGTGGGTGGATATTTGAGTGTGGCTATACAATACATACATACATACACATATACAGTACAGTACATACATACATATTGATACTGTATTTTCTCTCTTACGTACCCACAGTGAATGGTCGATTGGTTTGGTGTCAAGGAGTTATGCTGAGTGACAAACATATATTAGTATTCGAAACTTGTTCCCCAAAGCAAAGTAGGTAAGTAAATAAGTCAGTAAGTTAGTTAATTAGTAAGTAAATAAGTCAGTAAGTTAGTTAGTTAGTTAGTTAGTTAGTTAGTTAGTTAGTTAGTTAGTTAGTCAGTCAGTGAGTTAGTTAATTAGTTAGTTAGTCAGTCAGTAAGTTAGTTAATTAGTTAGTTAGTCAGTCAGTGAGTTAGTTAATTAGTTAGTTAGTCAGTCAGTGAGTTAGTTAATTAGTTAGTTAGTTAGTGAGTAGGTTAATTAGTTAGTTAGTCAGTCAGTTAGTTAGTTAATTAGTTAGTTAGTCAGTCAGTAAGTTAGTTAATTAGTTAGTTAGTAAGTTAATTAGCTAGTTAGTCAGTCGGTGAGTTAGTTAATTAGTTAGTTAGTCAGTCAGTGAGTTAGTTAATTAGTTAGTTAGTTAGTCAGTAAGTAAGTTAGTTAATTAGTTAGTTAGTCAGTCAGTGAGTTAGTTAATTAGTTAGTTAGTCAGTCAGTGAGTTAGTTAATTAGTTAGTTAGTAAGTCAGTAGGCTAGTTAATTAGTTAGTTAGTCAGTCAGTAAGTTAGTTAATTAGTTAGTTAGTCAGTTAGTTAATTAGTTAGTTAGTAAGTCAGTATGTTAGTTAATTAGTTAGTAGGTTAATCAGTAAGTTAGTTAATTAGTTAGTATGCTAGGTCAATTAGTCAGTCAGTGAGTTAGTTAATCAGTGAGTTAGTTAATTAGTTAGTTAGTAAGTCAGTATGTTAGGTCAGTTAGTCAGTTAGTGAGTTAGTAGGTAGATCAGTCAGTCAGTCTATCCTCATTAGATTAAAAAAAAGGCTTATACTAAATCTTATGCTAAAATCCTAATTGTGTGTAGTAAGTTAAATTAGGCTTATACTAAATCTTATACCAAGTTAAATTAGGCTTATACTAAGTTAAATTAGGGTTATACTTAATCTTATACTAAGTTAAATTAGGCTTATACTTAATCTTATACTAAGTTAAATTAGGCTTATACTTATGTTATACTAATTCTAAGATAAATTAGGCTTATACTTAATCTTAAAAGTTAAATTAGTCTTATACTTAATCTTATACTAAGTTAAATTAGGCTTATACTTAATATTATACTAAGTTAAATTAGGCTTATACTAAATCTTATAAGTTAAATTAGGCTTATACTTAATCTTATAAGTTAAATTAGGCTTATACTTAATCTTATAAGTTAAATTAGGCTTATACTTAATCTTATAAGTTAAATTAGGCTTATACTTAATCTTATAAGTTAAATTAGGCTTATACTTAATCTTATACTAAGTTAAATTAGTCTTATACTTACTGTTATACTAATTGTGTGTGATTTTGTTTACTTTTTCAGTGGTATGGTAGTGAGGGTGAATGGACAGGTGCTAAATACTGGTTTTGCCATCACAGGTAACTGGCCTGTCAGTCAATTTGGTACAAGGTATTCTGTCACCATTCTCGACTCACCTGCCACTCTTGCTGCAGGTATTGTATTACGGTACACACACGCACACCTGCACATATATGCTTACACACACACACCTGCACACATATGCTTACACACACACACATACACCTGCACACATATGCTTACACACACACGCACACATATGCTTACACACACACACCTGCACATATGCTTAAACACACACACCTGCACACATATGCTTACACACACACCTGCACACATATGCTTAAACACACACGCACACATATGCTTACACACACACACCTGCACACATATGCTTACACACACACACGCACACATATGCTTACACACACACGCACACATATGCTTACACACACACACACACGCTTACGCACACACACTTGCACACATATGCTTACAAACACACACATACAGTTATCAACATTACTTCTCTTTACAGTATACACACACACACACACATACATACAGTCCCCAAAACTGATTCTCTCACACTATATAAACAGTTACCGTACACACACACACACACAAACACACCCCAAAATTAATTCTTTTTACACTTTATGACAACACACAGACACTCCTCAACCTATTTACTTTATAAACTTTATGACACAGTTACACACACACACAAACACTCCCAAAAATGGATTCTTTGTTCTTTTGTTACAGATAAGAAGGTGCATAACATTATCTGTGGCTTGTAACAAAAATAAATACACTTTTCCGTGTTGAGTGTATCTCGTTCTACAGAGAGTATGTTTGTGGACAGACTCTAAATGAAGCTTATAGAATCCCAGGCTATAAATAGATACCGTACACAATCACATCACCTTACATCACCTCTCGCCCAACTACAGTACTTAATAAATGTCTTTGAAGCGAGTTAGTGCAGTTTGGTTCAGCATTTTATGGGGGTGTGCGGGAATAGGGGACAGGCTTTCTACCCCCCACCCCACCCCTAGTCTGTCCCCCTACTCCCACACCACCCCCCCACAAGCCTGTCCCCTAAATCCCACACACCTTTAATATAATGTTATGTACTGGTTGGCTACAGATAAAGTATGGCCTGTGTGTCTTCTCTCCGATCCGGTGACTGACCTCGGCTACAGATTGGACGAGTTTCAAACCAATGAAAAGCAACTGGGCTACTACACTTATTGGACCATTGGTGAGTATTGTAATCATAATAATAAGTAGGAATATAAATTATTATATACATGTACTGATCTATATAACAGGGACTGTCTATTTTTTATCCTACCTCTACCTTTCTCTCTGTGTTCATATTGATTTTTATTTGTCCACACACACACACACACACACACCCTCGACCTCCTAATGCCCACACATGCACACACACATCTAATGCCCACACACACATATCTCCTAATGCCCACACACACACACACACACATCTAATGCCCACACTTACTCTTTGCTTCAGCCAATGGTAAACAAGGTCGCCATATGAGACAAGGTCTACTGAGCAACTGTTCCCTCATCTGTACACACAACAGCAACAGACAACTGGAGTTTTGCCCCGGATATGACCTCTCTACCAACCTATGTGTCACTGGGATACATATGTCTGAGTGTCAGGAGCTCATGTCAACACAAGGAGCTCCATTCATGGTTCAAAGTGATATATCCATGGACTTCTATTTGGTGGGACTCATTGAAAGACATCAGTGTGGAGGGGAGTACCCACACTTGGTACTCACTCCCATCTCACACACAGTAGCAAATACCATCAAGAAATTTATAGACACATGAGGAAACGAGCTTATGGGGGAAGTTTGTGTTGGTAAATCTGGAGCAACTGAATTCTCCAAACTATGCCAAGCAACACAACACCAATATTTTTGCTCTTCTGGTCCTGTTTCCTATCATACTTTGGAGGAGTCAAGACACTCCAATGTAACAAAAAAGAATTACCACCTTAATTAAGGGAACATTCTTATTTGTACAGACAGTAAATGGTTGGCTACCGATTCCTCTCAACGCTACCATGAAACAGAATCCCTATTAGTAACATTAATTAAGGTCCTCTGTTGCCTGGCATAGATTACAGGAAACAGTAGCCAATCAAATCTCCCTTACATATGGATATTCTCGTGTTGGCAGGTGATACTGTACATACACTCCCAATCCAATTTTTGTATCCAGGTCTTGTTGAAGTTTCGAATCATTTGACATACTGTACAAGTGAACCAATTACAATGTTCATTTTGTTAAGCTCGGTTAATACTCAATCAGGCAATTCGAAGCAAGTCTGGATACAAATTTCAGTGTGCGAGTGTATGTATGTATTGCTGGTAGAGTGAGAGAGGACATTCCAGAAGTTGATGGTTCAGTTTCAGGGTTTGTATGTCTATGTAAGAGAAGGTTCTCGACTAAAAGTGAATATTAATTATTAAAGTTGGACACATGAATGGTTGCTACAGCCCGAGTGAAAGATGGTCCATTTCTGCCAATATCAAGTTCCTTAGTGCCAAACAGGAGACATCAGGGGCAGAAGTCAGTATTGAGGATGGTGTGTGTGTGTTCCTTAGTGCCAAATAGGAGACATCAGGGGCAGAAGTCAGTATTGAGGATGGTGTGTGTGTGTGTGTGTTCCTTAGTGCCAAATAGGAGACATCGGGGACAGAAGTCAGTATTGAGAATGGTAATAAAAAGAAAGTACCTGATAATAGACACACAATGGTTACTCAAATGGGACGAGTATCTTTCACCTTGGCTGTACAACCCATTCCTGTGTCCAACTGTACATATTATAGTTGGACCTGAAGGTGGTCACTGTCCCATCTCACATACGGTTGTAAATAAACATGAAGCGAATTATTATTATAAGAGAAAAGATGAACTGAGAGAATTTTGTGTCGATATATTTTGGGTTACAAATGCCAAGTGTAAAATATAAACTTGAGGAACCCTGTGATGTAGTCAGAAAATTGAAGATAAAGAGTCCTTCAAATATTCCCACTAAACACACACACACCTATAATGAGTTTGTTTCATGGCTTGGTTAGGTGGAATCAGAAGCCTCAATTTTCATACACAATCACTGTATTAAAATTATTGGTGGATTCCAGCAAACTTTTCAAGGAACAACGCATTTGTAGTTATAATTATACTTACTAATGGAGTTTAGTTAAATCAGTCACCCTCTAATTCATAAACATAGGAATTTCTCATCTTAATTTATTGCAATATATTATTACTATTTACTCGGATAGACAGTCTAGGGAACTACATCTTACTAATACTATCTAGTCTTACAGAAAAAGTGAAAAAATAAAAGCCTTACCGACAACACTTAATGATTGAGACGAGATGCTATGTAGGAATATTATTATCAGTGTATATCTCCAAAACCCACCCAACCAAGCCTGTCCCTTACTCCCACACCCCCCCAAGCCTGTCCCTTACTCCCACAATCCCCCAAGCCTGTCCCCCTATTCCCACACCCCCTTAAAAAAAATAATACTGTGTCCAATAAAGGAAGATAAATAATAAAAAAAAGACTATAATGAAACAGATGTACCTTTTTATTCTTAGTCCTTAAGACCAAATGATACAATGACCTTATTGTAGGTTTTCAAACGAGGAGCGGCTTTCCTGACTGCCTTCTTCCACATTTTTTCCTCTGCAATTCTTTTCTTGTAGTCGATCTTGGCTTTGATTTTCCTGCGAGCTTCGAGTGTGGCTACGACATCTTTATATCCCCAGCCAACCTCATGGGACAGGCGCTCCAACGTACAGAACTGTAAACAAAACAATAATAATAATTCACTTGATATAATACAATCGACGCCAGGGTACAGAACACACACACACACACACCCTGAGACACACAGAATGAGAATAAAACACACACAGATTGAGAGAAGGAAGGGAAACACACACACACACACATCCTGAGAGGGTAAAACAATAATAATTCACTTAATATACAATGCTGAACTGTAAACAATAATAATAATATTAATAAATCACTTCTAGATATATAATGTAAGTATTGACTACACTTTAGTAAATACTACTATTATCTATCTATATATAAAGGACACTTAAACATTTATTTGCAGTCTTTCCTTGGGCAACTGTACGTGTGTGTATAAGTGTGTGTGTACATGTATATATATATAATAACTGACCTTGCGTCCAGGTTTGAGACGTAGTTGCCTGAGTGCTTCAGGAACCACTTTCCGTGCCTTCTTGTTATACACGGGTGGTACTCCTTCAACGGCCTTCAGACGGTTCAATGCAAGGCGACCACGACGCGTCTTCACAGGAAGCATACCTGAAATAATAATAATAATAAATAAAAACAAAATAAAAATATCTAATTAATAATAATAAATAATAATAATAAATAATAATAAATAAATGAAAACAAAATAAAAATATCTAATTAATAATAATAAATAATAATATTAATAATAAATAATAATAAAAATATGTAATTAATAATAATAATAATAAATTTATAAATAAAAATAATATATAATAATAAATAATGATGTTGGCATTCATTGTAACACACACACACAAACTGGAAAATGTGTGAAATGAATGAGTTAATAGTCAAATGGAAATGAATGAATGGGTTTTAGTTAAATGGAAATGATGTAAAATGAATAAAAGTTATAACAGTCAAATGGTAAACACACAAACAGACATACAGGCACAACACAATACCCCTAACACAGCATAGAAAATGTGAAATGAATGAAAGTTAAATAGCAATAAAACACACACACACACAAACAGACAGACAAACAGCCACAACACCATACCCCTAACACAGCGTAGGAAATGTGAGACAAAAAACATCCACACACACACACACACAGACAGACAAACATACCCCTAACACAGCGTAAGAAAAGCGAGACAAATAGCAAAAAAAACATCCACACACACAGACAGACAAACATACCCCTAACACATCGTAGGAATATCTTGGATGGAGAGCGGTGATGGAATGGTCCTCTCTTGGGGTTCACGTTGCATCTCTTATTCAGGAAGTTGAGGTATGTGAGTTTGTTACGGTAGAAGGACCCGGACAGATTCAACTTCTCACATCTGTAAACGAGAGGTAGGTTAGGTTAATTAATTACGATAAATAAGGTTAGCTTAATTAATTACGATAAATAAGGTTAGCTTAATTAATTACGATAAAGTGACCTGCATAAATAAGGTTAAGTTAATTACGATATAGTGAGCTGTATAAATAAGGTTAGGTTAATTAATTAGGATAAAGTGACTTGTATAAATAAGGTTAGGTTAATTACGATATAGTGACTTGTATAAATAAGGTTAGGTTAATTAATTAGGATAAAGTGACCTGTATAAATAAGGTTAGGTTAATTAATTAGGATAAAGTGACTTGTATAAATAAGGTTAGGTTAATTAATTAGGATAAAGTGACTTGTATAAATAAGGTTAGCTTAATTAGGATAAAGTGAATTGTATAAATAAGGTTAGGTTAATTAATTAGGATATAGTGAGCTTTATAAATAAGGTTAGGTTAATTAATTATGATAAAGTGACTTGTATAAATAAGGTTAGGTTAATTAATTAGGATAAAGTGACCTGTATAAATAAGGTTAGGTTAATTACGATATAGTGAGCTTTATAAATAAGGTGTTGGTTGTCATCTAGTGTGTATGTGTGTGTATATAAATAGTGTGTGTGTGTGTGTGTGTGTGTGTGTGTGTAGATCTTGTCTCCTGTATAGTGGTGTGTATAAATAAGGTGTCGGTTGTCATTTAATGTGTGTGTGTGTGTGTTATATACCGTACCCACCTGACAACCACCACACGCTGACCAGAGAGGGACGTCTTGGCTACCAGGGCTGCCAGACGACCCATAATGTGGCCGGCACCATCAATCACAACGGGCTGAAAACAAAACATTAATAATAATAATAATAATAATAAACAAAATACCGTAATAATAATAAACAAAATAATAATATTAATTTGTGACGGTCGTGAACAATAAATTAATTCAAAACAATATAAAACATTGGGTAAATATACAGACGAACTGGGTTTATTATATTATATATATTTTAGTATCATTGCCCATTATTATTTTGGACCATTCTAACACACTTTTCATCTATGGTGTTTCTCTCGTCGGAGATATTCCCCGATTTACAAACATAATTAGGAAATTAGTCTAACCTACCCTATGTTAGACCACAGCCTAACCAAAAATTTAGTTATTTTGTAATAATACCAAACATTGTATATATACTGAAAACCTCGAGTCAAAAGCAGATTATGGACAAATACTTGACTATTACCGATAATTCAACTTATTATAACGTTAGTTAGATAAAAGTAACCGAATACAATATAATTCAGGTTTATATGTAACTTATACCATGTGTTTTTGGGGGGAATTAACGTTAGTATAGAATTACTAAGTTTATTATATTATATATTTTGGTTAAGGGGGGGAGGAATAGGGGGACAGGCTTAAGGGAGGGGTAGAAAGCCTGTCCCCTATTCCCGCACCCAACTAAACCCCCCCACCAAGCCTATCCCCCTATTCCCGCACCCCCCAAGCCTGCCCCCTTATTCCCGCACCCCCCAAGCCTGTCCCCCTATTCCCGCACCCCCTTAACCAAAATATATAATATAATAAACTTAGTAATTCTATACTAACGTTAATTCCCCCAAAAAACACATGGTATAAGTTACATATAAACCTGAATTATATTGTATTTTTCTCATTTATTCCTTATATAGACATTAATACACACTCCATACATACACCATACACTCTTAAATATGTATTAATACAATATAAACACAATAAATATACATATAACTGTATGTTGGGTAATATTCTTCATAACAAAGTCAAACGCATGGCAGACATACAACAATAAACGTGTAGTATATTTTCTTGACATATCTTCTTATTTAAGCCTTATATGGCCATTAATACACACTTCATACATACACCATACACTCTTAAAGAAGTATACATGCAAAATATACCCTAAAAATCACTCTAAATACGCAAAAAATGTATAAAATAAGGAGTATTACCTTGGTAGAGAACCCGGCCATGGTGGTTGTTGAAGAAGGAAAGACAATACAGTGTTGCCAACCACGCTAGAAACCTTCAAATGACGATCGGAAAGCGTGTGTTGGTTCGACTTATATTATTAGTTTTCAACGGCGCTTACACCCATAGTTTTAAAGAAATTGAGGTCCCTTATAATAATATGTAGGGGTGACAAGACTGTAGATATGGCTCTAGATATCCGCTATTTTAGTTACTCCTATAATTTAGGATTTTTTTTTTTTTTGCTAGATAATGTGCATATAAGCCAGATCTAAGTTGGCATCACTGCTCTTTGACGAAATATCCCCAATTTCACTATTTTACCTCAATAATTCCCTGTTTACTCTTGAAGACAATGGGATATTTACCATCAATTTCCCTTTTTACCCCAATAATTCTCTGTTTACTTTTGAAGATACAACAGTAACTCTTCCCATCTCTAGGATATTATTTCGTCTGGTAGAAACAATCTTTATATAATTTCCACATTGGTACCTCTAATTACCTATATCTAGAGAAAACTCCCCATATTTGGCAACACTGCTGAAGCCTGACCAACCACAACCTGTTTGGTTTTGGATTAAAAAAAAATGAAACTAAAATCTTCATTGAGGGGGTGCGTGAATAGGGGAACAGACTTGGGGGGGGGTTCAGGGGGGTGAGTGAGTAGGGGACAGGCTTTGGAGAGTGCAGGAGTAGGGGGATAGGCTTGGGGGGTGGGGTTAGGCGTGTGCGGGAATAGGGGACAGGCTTCCCACCCACCCCATATATTAAGTAATCTAGACTCCCTTGTTTCATCAGGTTCAAACATAAACATTGTCTCACTCATGCTTTGTTTTTTTCTATTTATTTATTGGGAAGAATCTGTATGTCTGTCCTTTATTTATCTGTCTATCGTTTTATCCATCTGTCTGTCTCTATCCTCCTTTATCTATCTATCCTTCTGTCTATACAATGTAGGGAGTTCTTACCATTAGGTGTTGTTATAAACTTGTAAACACAATCTGCATACAGTAGTAATTCCAAATTAAATTATTGCACAGTCTGTACTTTGTTGGTTGTCATCAGCCAGCAGAGAGTCAAAGGTTAACTTGTATATTTTAAGGATGTACAGTTGGACACAGGAATGGTTGGTACAGCCCAAGTGAAAAATTGTCCATTTCTGCCAATATCAAGTTCCTTAGTGCCAAATAGGAGACATCAGGGGCAGAAGTCAGTATTGAGGATGGTGTGTGTGTGTGTGTGTGTGTGTGTGTTCCTTAGTGCCAAATAGGAGACATCATGGGCAGAAGTCAGTATTGAGGATGGTAATAAAAAGCAAGTACCTGATAATAGACACACAATGGTTACTCAAATGGGACAAATATATTTCACCTGGACTGTACCAACCATTACTGTGTCCAACTGTACAGTACTAACATAATTAAAGTCATCAGTTATATTTAATGAAAGATCAGGTAAACAAAAAGTACATGATGTAATCTCATCTTCAACAATTTATTGATATATTGTGTCATTAACATACAACACTATCTATTTATATTGTTCACCTCAAAACACCATAACTATTAATAATGTCTCTACTGTACAGACATTCAACAAAAACTAAATACAATATTAACTTATCTATAATACTTGATATGAGTGTGATGGCAACAGAATTAAATATACTACACTGATTGAGGCCTTCACAAAGTGTTAAGACATGTAGAGAGAATGTAAAGTGAGGAGTTTATAAAGAAGGTGTATGGAAGGGAAGTTATGGCACCTGGTGTGAGAGGCAGACCACCGGTTAGATGGCAGAACAGAGTGGAAGAGTATGTGAGAGAGAATTTTGAGGGGGGAGGGGGGGGGAGTTCCAGGAGGGAGGGAGGTGTCAGAGCTATAGATAGATAGATAGATAGATAGACAAAGTGTTCAATGTCCTCTTACAATGTAGTCACAATAAAAAGGAATGCAAGTCATACATAGCTTACATAAACTCATATAATATTACAATACAATACAATATAATTATTATGAGGAGTCTGTAGATGGGAGAGTAAACATTATTATCATCATCATTCATTAACATAATCATCATTCAACATTGTGGTGGAATTATATATTGTCATCTGAACAAAAGTTAAATATAATACACTATATATTGACAGCAGTAGGAATTCCTAAGCTGTACAAACAATGATGACTGTGGTGGTGGTGGTTGTAGTGGGGGTGGTAGTAGTAGTGGTAGTGATGGTAATGGTGGTGGTGGTGATGGTCTGGAGGCAACATTTCTAATTCAAGCTATGTACACTAAAAAAAAAAAAAAAAAAAAAAAAAAAAAAAAAAAAAAAAAAAAAAAAAAAAAAAATAATAATAATAATAATAATAATTCAAAGTTTGTATCCAGGTCTTAGATAGATAGAAATAGATAGAAATAGAGACAGATAGAGATAGAGATAGAGACAGATAGAGATAGATAGAAATAGAGACAGATAGAAAGATAGATATAGATAGAAATAGAGACAGATAGATAGAGGAAAATGGAACACAAGTTTTGAACAGACTATAGTGAACCAATTACAAGCTTATCCTGTTTTTTAAGTTGCTTGTTGCCTTCAGAGGGAATATGTACTGTAAATAAATCCCCTGACACACACACGAGGCTAAAAGATAATAATAATAATAATAATAATAATAATAACAATTAAATCAAAATATTATTAACAGTACAGTAATATGCTTTCTTTACAATTCATTATCACTATGTATATAATAATAATAATAATAATAAAAATAATAATAATGTAAATGACCAACCCATACTGTACATACATAAACAAAAATTGTACAGAAATAAATATCCACCTTACAATACATACATACATACAAAGAATACAATACAGTACATACATACATACAAACATACAAAGAATACAATACATACATACATACAAACATACATACAAAGAATACAATACATACATACATACAAACATACATACAAAAAATACAATACATACATACAAAGAATACAATACATACAAAGAATACAATACATACAATACATACAAACAAACATACATAAACACACACACACACACACACATACATACACACTAAGGCCAGTACAGTACAGGCAACCAGACCTACACTATGAATCCCTATGGTTGACACTATGGTCCGTATGCAAGAACAACACGGCCACGGTGTTTACGATGGTAACACTATGGTCCGTATGCAAGAACATCATCATCCATGGTGTTGTTGCTGTTAATTAATATTTATAACTAACTAAGTATGTCAACTGGTTTACAATATTGCTATGTTATTATTAATGATATGATAATGCACATGTTATTATTATTATTATTATTATTATTATTATTATTATTATTATTATTATTATTATTATTATTGTTGTTGTCATTATTATTATTATTATTGTTGTTATTATTATTATTATTATTATTATTATTATTGTTCCCGCACCCCTTTAAGGAAGGTGTGTGTGTGTTTCATGGCCATATTTGAAGGACTCATTTATCTCCAATTTTCAGACTACATCACACACACACACACACACACACACACACACAGGGTCTCCAAACAATAACAATAACAACATTAATTAATAAATATTTTACAAAACATTTTCAGTACATCAGCATCTTGAATTTTTATTATTATTATTATTATTATTATGATATGGTGTAAAGCTTGCTGTTGTTGTTGTTGTGTGTTTGTGTTGTTGTTGTTGTGTGTGTGTGTAACAGCAGCAGACGAACGAGGAAAAATATGAACGGAACAAAAATAATGCCACATAATATATTTATTTATAGAATCTGCTACACCAAACCAACCAACCATTCAACCAACCATTCAACCATCCAACCGTCCAACCAATCAATCAACCAACCAACCAACCAACCAACCAACCAACCGTCCAACCATTCAACCAACCAATCAACCAACCAACCAACCAACTAACCAACCAACCAACTAACCAATCAACCAACCGTCCAACCATCCAACCAACCGTCCAACCATCCAACCAACCGTCCAACTAACCAATCAACCAACTAACTAACTAACTAACTAACTAACCAGGTTTTATATAAATATTGGCTATCACAGCATCTACAACAGTACTTATGATTTAAATATGTATTGCTCTCAGGCTTTCTGTGTGTGTGTGTGTGTGTGTGTGTGTGTGTGTGTGTGTGTGTGTGTGTGTGTGTTACCTTCCACCACTACATGGGAGCCAGCGCTAAACTGCAATCTTAAAAATTATACATACATATTCATTCATCTTTTATACATTATCCCCGACCGACACACACACACACACACACACATCACTCTGTCGACCCTTCTTCCTCCCTTCCCCTCACTCACTCTCTTTCTCTCTCACTTGTTTAACTTCTCTTCCATTTCCACACACACACACAACACACACACACATTTTGCATTTAGTTAAGACATGTTGCTTGCTACCTCTTTGCTTACTATTATTATTATTATTATTATTATTATTATGTCCTTGCATCTAGATAACTACTGTAACTGTTGCTGGTCCACATGTTGTTGTTCATTGCCTCTCTCTGCCTTCCTCCTCATTAAGATGCTGCAGATCCAGGCTTGTAGTATCGGATTCCATTGATCTAGAAATAATAATGATCAAGTGTTGTTAAATAATAATAAAGATTAAAGATGGATTCCACAGTGGTATTGCCTGTCCCTCTATTCCCGCACACCCCCAGTCCCCCCCCAAGCCTGTCCCCCTATTCCCGCACCCCCCCAGTCCCCCCCCCAAGCCTGTCCCCCTATTCCCGCACACCCCCAAGCCTGTCCCCCTATTCCCGCACACCCCCAAGCCTGTCCCCCTATTCCCGCACCCCCCCAGTCCCCCCCCAAGCCTGTCCCCCTATTCCCGCACCCCACCTAACCCCCCCAAGCCTGTCCCCCTATTCCCGCACCCCTTCATTAATAAATTTGAACTGACCGTCATGTCGTGTTCTGTGATATAGGCGGGTATCTCCAGCTGGTCCGGGTCAATGATATCATACAGGTACTCAACACCGGGTACTGAGTGAACCTGTATATAACAACACATACATAATTATATACACACACACACATATAAGTACTGTACTGTATATACATAAATTATACATGCACACACAGACACACAATACAATTTTATTACAATACATATATATTACAGTACTATGCATACAAATATTTATATACTGTACACAGTAGAATGTGAGTGTGTTTGTGTGTGTGTGTGTGGTGTGTGTGCAAGTGTGTGTGTGTGTGTGCGTGTGTGTGATGAACTATTCCAATTTTTTAAAGTAGTGATACAGTATAATGTTTGTGTGTGTGTGTGTGCAAGTGTGTGAGTGTGTGTGTGTGTGTGTGTGTGTGTGTGTGTGCAAGTGTGTGTGTGTGTGTGTGTGTGTGTGTGCGGTGTGTGTGTGTGCAAGTGTGTGTGTGTGTGCGGTGTGTGTGTGTGCAAGTGTGTGTGTGTGTGTGTGTGTGTATCTAACCTTATGTTTGATCTGTGGAGCCATAAATGTTGTGAACCACCAAGTCATTATCTTGGTCCACAGTGTTGGGTGAACGATGTAGAAAGCCTTCAGGTTCTTCTTGTATCTGGTGAAAGCAGAAAATAATAATAATAATAATAATAATAATAATAATAATAATAATAATAATAATAATAATAATAATAATAATAACAATAATAATAATGATGATAATGATAGTGATAGTAATAGTAATAGTAATAGTAATAGTAATGATAATGATAATAATAATGATAATGATAATGATAATACTAATACTAATAATGATAATAATAATAATAATAATAATAATAATAATAATAATAATACTAATACTAATAATGATAATAATAATAATAATAAGGGGGTGTGGGAGTAGGGGGAAAAAAAAATTGAATAAATAATAATAATAATATAAAAAATTGAATACTGATAAATTTGAATAGATTACTGACTTGTATTCGAGGACGTCGTAGACTTGACGTATCCATGCGAGGGAAGGATGGTTGATGGTGTCAGTAATAGTGTGGAAGTAAAGGATCACATAATCTCCCCTCACCAATGGGTCCAGTAAGTAGATCAGGTAAAGCAGAGCCTGAGGAAGGATGGGGTGAAGAAGGAACTCATTTACTGCTATAGTACTGTAACTCACACACTCTCTCTCTCTGTCTGGGGAAGGAGTGATGTGAAGAAGAGACTCATTTACTGCTATAGTACTGTAACTCACACACACTCTCTTTCTGTTTGGGGATGGGGTGAAGTGAAGAAGAGACTCATTTACTGGTATAGTACTGTAACTCACACTCTCACTCTCTCTCTTTCTGTCTGGGAATGGGGTGAAGTGAAGAAAAGACTCATTTACTGCTATAGTACTGTAACTCACACACTCTCTCTCTCCATAAATAAATACATAAATAAATATATAAAAACATATAACTAAATAACTAACCTTATCCAAGTTGATCTCTGTAAACTTGAACCACTTGCCAATGAAAACAATGACAGGTCTACCCAACTTGTCTGTACCACACTGATACAGACAACCAATTCCTGAAACTTCACTCAGGTCCTCACTCTTGGCACGACGTAACAGACGCTCGTATCTGTAATACACACAGACACACACACACACATGTAATTAATCTGTCAGGTCCTCACTCTTGGCACGACGTAACAGACGCTCGTATCTGTAATACACACAGACACACACACACATGTAATTATTAGTTTGACTTAGCTTCAATGCAACAGACGCTCGTATCTGTAATACACACAGACACACACACACACATTTAATTAGTTTGACTCAGGTTTTATTCTTTTGTACCTGAAATACACACAGACATACAAATTATTAATCTGTTTCAGGCTGGATGCAACAGATGTTCATACCTGTAATACACACATACAGTTGTCAGCATAAGTTGTCTACATTTGCATCTGTGTATGTATGTATGTATTAGCTATAGTGATGATGTTGTAATACAATTTTTATACAGAGATGACAGATATAGTTTTCATTTGGTAAATTGTGTTTGTAAGTGTGTGTGTGTGCCTGTGTGTGTGCCTGTCTGTGTGTGTGTATATGTGTGGTACCCACCTCTGCTTATGCTGTAGGTCTGATGTGAGTGAGGCAGTGTGTGTGTGTGCCTGTGTCTGTCTGTGTGTGTGTAAATATGTGTTACCCACCTCTGCTTATGCTGTAGGTCTGATGTGAGTGAGGCAGTATCAGGATCTGCAGTGGTATAGGCAGGCTGACCACCAAGGAGTCTTTGTTTATCTACATCTTCTTCCATACGAGTAAAGGCGTGGGCTCCAACACTCTCCCCGGGTTGTAGTTGCCACGCCACGTCAGCAGAGTCATCAAGGTCTGTTGGTACACCGTAGAGTTAGTCATCAGTCACTAATATTATGTAAGGTAAGGGTGGGGAGAGGGGCAAGGAGGGTAGAAAGGTGGATAGGGGAGGGTGGGTGTGTGTATGTGGAAAGGTGGGATGAACAGGGTGTGTGTGTGGAAAGGTGGGATGAACAGGGTGTGTGTGTGTGTGTGTGTGGAAAGGTGGGATAGGCAGGGTGTGTGTGTGTGTGTGTGTGTGTGTGTGTGTGTGGAAAGGGGAGGGAGAGGGCGTGTGGAAAATCATAATAATAATAATAATAATAATAATAATAATTGAGGGGGTTGAGTTGATGTAAGGTGTTGTTGTTGTTGTATGATTATATTTTGATATGATACTGATTTATTTGTACGATGGAAGGAAAGTGTGGGTGGATATTTGAGTGTGGCTGTACAAGTATGCATTATACGTAATTATAAACACGTAAGATAACTGCAGTTCCACATACATACAGTATCTTAGTTCTCTATAGCATGCCAGTCAAATACACTTACCAGATATACAGTATATACACAATAAATACAGTTAGTCATTCCCACATTCATAAAAGTTAGATAGATGCAATTGTATGTTTTCAGACGCAAGAAAATTATATCAGAAATTGATAATTTCACTAATAATAATAATAATGATAATAATGATAATAACAATACTAATAATAATAATAAAAATAATAATGAAGATGATGATGACAATAATAAAAAATAATTATAATAAATTATAATAATAATAATAATAATAATAATAATAATAATAATAATAATAATAATAGTAATAATAATAATAAAAATAATAATGATAACGATGATAAGAATAATGATGATAATAATAATAAATGATAATAATAATATTAATAATAACAATAATAATAATAATAATAATAATAATAATAATAATAATAATAAAAAAAAATCAATAATCAAAATGCAAATAAAAATGATACTAACTTTGTAATTATCAATAATATAAACACTATGTTAAATAAGATGCTGCTCAGATTAAGAGTTACTTGCAGAGAAAAATTAAATATTGTCCTTTTTATTAAATCCTCAACATCAATTAAGAAAAAAATAAAATAATAATACAAAGATACCAATTAATCTCTTTCTTGTGGATTAGTAGGTTAAGGCAAGAAAATTGGAGGTAAATGAGTCCTTCAAATATTGCCACGAAACACACACACACATACATATACACCTCTCTATATATATATACATGGAAGGAGATTGTTTCGTGGTGTAGTCAGGAGGAATCAGAAGCCTCCAATTAAATCATACACGATCATAGGGTCCTTAATTAAAGAGAGATTATTTCGTTGGTAAATATATAAAATTATACCCTATATAAAATTTAATGTATTTGGTGAAGTCTACGGGAATCACACACCATATTTCACTATCTATGTGAATGGTAAAACACTCATTTATTTATGGTTCAGAATATTAACACACACACACCTTACATACATACACACACTGTCATATTACACACACACCTTACATATATACATACATACACCTTACATACATACATACATACACTGTCATATCATTACACACACACCTCTCCTGGAGAGATCACATTACCTCTCTGACTAAAATCGCCTCAAAGAAGTTAGGTGTGCTGCGCAGATTCCGTGAATACTTCACCCCTACACAGTTACTGTCTCTGTACAGGGGTCTCATCCGCCCCTGTATGGAGTATGGCTCTCATGTGTGGGGGGGATCCACCTTCACAACACTACTGGACAAGGTGGAATCAAAGGCCTTTCGTCTCATCAACTCTCCTCCTCTTACTGATTCACTACAACCTCTCTCTCTTCGCCGCAGTGTTGCATCACTTTCTCTCTTCTATCGCTATTACACTGGACATTGCTCTTCTGAACTCTCTCAATGTATGCTTCCTCCCCTCAGGAGAACATGCAACACTCGTCAAGCCTCTCGTTCTCACCCCTTTTCTGTCCAACTCCCTCATGCAAGAGTTAACCGGTACTCTCAGTCTTTCATATACACAACTGGTCAACTCTGGAACACTCTACCTTCATCCATCTTTCCACCTTTCTACGACTTATGTACCTTCAAACGCAATGTGTCAGGGCATCTCGAACGAAATTGGACATGATTTTGGACCACTCTCTCACTGTACTATGTAGATGAGGACGGTAAGCGGGCCTGTGGCCTTTGTCCTCATCTTTATTAATATAAAAAAAAAAAAAAAAAAAAAAAAAACATACACACATACATACACTGTCATATTACACACACACCTTACATACATACATACATACACCTTACATACATACATACATACATACATACACTGTCATATCATTACACACACACCTTACATACATACATACATTCTAATTATTTGTACATTATAATTATACATATGGGTGTCATATGAGTTGACAGGAGTGTGTGTGTGTGTGTGTGGAAAGGTGGGATGATCAGGGTGTGTGTGTGTGTGTGTGTGTGTGTGGAAAGGTGGGATGATCAGGGTGTGTGTGTGTGTGTGTGGAAAGGTGGGATGATCAGTGTGTGTGTGTGTGTGTGTCAACTTTACAGATAAATAACTGTAATAATACTCCACATAATACCTATTGGTGTGAGAGCTCCAATTGAAGGAGATCTGTCAGCTGAACCAGGCAGGATTAACTGTGTCTTGTCACTTTCCATCATCATCACGTCACTTTACACACACACACACGTACACACACTATTTACCTCTCCTCCTTCTTGATCACTCACTTTACACACACATACGTACACACACTATTTACCTCTCCTCCTACTTGATCACTCACTTTACACACACACTATTTACCTCTCCTCCTACTTGATCTCTCACCATCACCTACACACACACACACACACACACTATTTACCTCTCCTCCTTCTTGATCTCTCACCATCACCTACACACACACACACACACGTACACTATTTACCTCTCCTCCTTCTTGATCACTCACTTTACACACACACACACACACTATTAACCTCTCCTCCTTCTTGATCTCTCACCATCACCTACACACACACACGTACACTATTTACCTCTCCTCCTTCTTGATCTCTCACCATCACCTACACACACACACGTACACTATTTACCTCTCCTCCTTCTTGATCACTCACTCACTTTACACACACACACACACACTATTTACCTCTCCTCCTTCTTGATCTCTCACCATCACCTACACACACACACACACTATATATCTCTCACCATCCACCACACAATGTTAATCACTTTATCATTCTATCTTTCTTTTACAGTCGTATTTTGGGTATAAATATATATAGTGTAGAATTCAGCTATAGTTCAATATAATTCTCCTCTTTTCTTTATTCTTACTATTTTATCTATCTCCCCCTTTCTTCAATTCTTACTTTCTACCCTTTCTTTTATTCTTATTACGTTCTATCTCCTCTGTTCTTCAAATCTTACTTGTTCCTACTTCTTTCACTCTTACTATTTTATCTCCTCCTTTCTTCAATTCTCAACTTTATTTAACTATTGTTCTTATCTGTTATTTTATCATACATACATACATACATACATACATCCACTCTCTTTATTTCTCCTCGTTTCTTTTGTTTATTTTTCTTCGTGTTATTGTTGTTGTTATTGTTGTTGTTGTTGTTTATTCACTCTTGTTTTCCTTCACTATATACTCTATGTAAACACGTCAAATGTTTACTGCTTACAAAAATCCATAACAAATATTTTTCTTGTATGCTTTAAATAAATTAAAAAGATTCCTTAACAATTATTTTTCTTCTATGCTTTAAATAAATTCAAAAGATTTCACAATTAATATTAAATTATTCATATATATATATTTTCATAAATCAATGTTCACTTAATTTGTATTTTTTTATGGTTTAATAAATTCAAAAGTTTCTGTTCATTTTATCACTCATAATATATATATATATATATATATATATATATTTATATATTTTTTATAATATATTTCACCTATACAAAAATAGTTCACTTATTTCATCACATTTAATTAATAGTAATATAACATATACCGTATTATTTTCATTATTTTTTTCAGTCCAATTTTCACTTAATATTTTTGTTTTATGGTTTAATCACAAAATTTCCTGTAATTTTATAACACTTGTAGAATATATAATTTTTTTTTTTCCAGTCAATTCTTCTTTACCTAAAAATAATTCGTTTTATCTCATCTTTCGCACCTAAAAAAAAAAAAAGTTCGTATTCAATTTCACATAAGATGACCAAAAATGTGAATATAATTTATATAACAAACAAACAAACAAACTAACCAACCAATAAAACAACAACAAAAGCACAAACAAACTCCCCAAAACACACACACACACACACACACAAACTCAACAATCAATACACCACCACCACCACCACTTTTAAACACCACATGTAACCACTACTACCACAACTACCACTACTACCACCACCACAACACAACCACTATCACTACATTAATACCACCACTATCACACCACAACTACCACTATCACAACACCACTACCACCACTACACAACCACTATCACTACATCAACACTACCACTATCACACCACCACTACCACTACCACTATCATTACATCAACACTACCACTTTAAAACACCGCTACCATCACCACCACCACCATCACTACCACTACCACTTTAACACACCATCCCACTACCCCACTCCTCCCCCTCCCCCCCCCTTCCTCCACCACCACCACTACTACCCCACCCTCCCTTCCACCACCACTACTACCCCACTCCACCACCACCACTACCTCCACCACTACTACGCCAACACATCCACCTTCACCACTAGTCAACTCCACACTGCTATCCCACTCAAAATGTCAAGAGAGAGAGAGAGAGAGAGAGAGAGAGAGAGAGAGAGAGAGAGAATGTGGTCGAGAAAAGGTTGGATGGATATGAGAGAGAGAGAGAGTAGAAGGAGCGAGTGAGGATAGATGTGTGTATTAGAGAGAGAGAGAGAGAGAGAGTAGAAGGAGCGAGTGAGGATAGATGTGTGTATTAGAGAGAGAGAGAGAGAGAGAGTAGAAGGAGCGAGTGAGGATAGATGTGTGTATTAGAGAGAGAGAGAGAGAGAGAGAGAGAGAGAGAGAGAGAGAGAGAGAGAGAGAGAGAGAGAGTGTTCAATCGTGACATTTAGACTACTCTCTTTTCAATAGGTTTAACCCTCTCACTCTCTCTTCTCCCTCCTTCTATCTCTCACTCTCTCTTCTCCCTCCTTCTATCTCTCTCTCTATTATTATTTTCATTCTCCATCTATTCTCATCCTTTTTTTCTTACTATTTCCCTTTTCCTCTTTCACTTCATCTTTTTTCCTTCTATCTTTCTTATTATTTTCGTTCTCCTCGTTCTCCTCTTCTTCCTCCTCCTCCTTCCACCTCCTCCTCCTCCTCCTCCTCTTCCATCTCTCTATACATTCTCCTTCTCCATCTCTTTATCCTTCCTTTCTTCTTCTCTCTATCTATTCTATTCCTCCTTGCCCTACTCCCACTATTCTGTCAGTTAGTAATTATTAAAAACACAATTATAATCGATATTATTATAATTTTGATATATCAGTTAGTTATTATTAAAACATAATTATAATCGATATTATTATAATTTTGATATATCATTTAGTTATTGTTTAAAACATAATTATAATCGATATTATTATAATTTTGATATATCTGTTAGTCATTATTAAAACATAATCATAATCGATATTATTATAAAGTTAAAGTTGTTTTATAAATCAATAAAATAATTACTACAATTAATTACATTATTATTACATTATTAGTGTCTTAATTTAAAGTTGAAATAGTTTTTTTGTGTTGGTAAATCTGGAGCAACTGAATCCTCCAAACTACGCCATGCAACAGAACACTATTATTATTTTATTATTTTTATATCTTATGGTCCTGTTTCGTGGCCTACTTTGGAGGAATCAATGTTAACCAAAAAGAATAATATACCCATGCCATCTTAAGAATATTTAAATAAAGGTTAGATATTATTTATTACACATGTCATACCTTACTTTAATTTACCTGTCTCATCCTCTCTCTCTCTCTCTCTCTCTTCCACCTGACCCAACTTCATCCTCTCCCTCTCTCCTCCTCCCCTCACCTTTCCTCCATTCCTCCTTCCCTTTTCCCCCTTTCCTTCTTCCCCTCCCCTCTCCCTCTTTCCTCCATTCCTACCTCCCCTCTCCTCTCTTTTCCTACCTCCCCTCCCTCCTCTCTCTCTTTCCCCCTTTCCTCCTTCCTCTCTTTTCCTACCTTCCCTCTCTCTTCTCTTTTCTCCCCCCTCCCTCCTCTCTCTCTCTCTCCCTTTCCCCCCTCCCCTCTCCGTCTTTCCTCCATTCCTTCCCCTCCCCCTTTTCCTTCCCCCCTCCCTCCACACGATCAATATCATCATCTCGTCACTACCCTCACCACCACCTCACCTCCCAGCCTCACCACCATACCTCACCACACCACAATACATACCTTTAAACACACATACATATACATAAACACACACACTACCACTACCATCCCCTCACCATAACCTCACCACACCACAATACATACCTTTAAACACACATACATATATAAACACACACACACCACCACTACCATCTCCTCACCATACCTCACCACCATCCCTTCACCATACACCACTATATATACCTTTAAACAACACACAAACACACACACACCACTATACACACCTTTAAACAACACACAAACACACATCACTATACATACCTTTAAAACACCATACCACCATCTCTCTCTCTCTCTCTCTCTCTCTCTCTCTCTCTCTCTCTCTCTCTTTCTCTCTCTGCACGAATCAACTTTAAGGACAAGTAACTGTTGTGGCCAAATCAAAGCACACACACACACACACACACACACATAAAGAGAGAGATAGAGAGAGACAGACAGAAAGGGGAAGAGATAGATATACAGAGAAAGAGATAGATATAGATAGAGAAAGAGATAGATATAGATAGATAGATAGAGAGAGAGAGAGAGAGAGAGAGAGAGAGAGAGAGAGAGAGAGATAGAGAGAGAGAGAGAGGAAGGAGGAAAAAGGGAGAGAAAGAGAGAGAGAGGAAGGAGGAAAAAGGGAGAGAAGAAAGAGAGAGAGAGAGAGAGAGAGGAAGGAGGAGGAAGGAAGAGAGATAAAGAGAGAGAGGAAGGAGGAGGAAGGGAGAGAAAAGGATGAAGGGTGGAGAAATCTATATTT